>JACEIK010012221.1:21726-31794 GCA_018107945.1 Datura stramonium | reverse complement strand
TCCAAATTTACATAAAATCACATGATAATGTAAGTGCATAAATAGACAAACAAGACTAAACTAAGTTATAAAATAACACTTGGGCATGCAATTATTCCCAACATCACCCCCTTAGGAGAATACCTCCACCTTCTGACTTCAAACGGCTTCTTTAAACTTTACCAAAATTTGGTCCTCATCTTGTCTATCTTTCACATCAGTCACCAAGGATGATTCTGATCCGTTCTGCACAACAATACTGCCATCGGTCGAGTCGACAAACCTAACTCCCAACCTTGTGAGGTGATGGACATCTTTCACCAGCTCCTTCGTCCCCTCATCCACATGGGACACACTCTCCATAGAGATCCTACTAAGTGCATCCTCTACCACAATAGCCTTACCCGGATGGTAAACGACACTCATATCGTAGTCCTTGAGTAACTCCAACCACCTCATTTGCCGAAGATTGAGATCTTTTTGTGTGTACACATATTGTAAGATCTTGTGGTCCGTAAATACATCCACATGTACCCAATACAAATATGTCACCATATATTCAAGGCGAATACTACCGCAGCCAATTCAAGATCATGGGTCGGGTAATTCTTCTCATGGACTTTCAACTCTCTTGAGGCATATGCTATCATTTTCCCATGATGCATCAAACAAACCCATTTTCCATACTTGAAGCATCGCAATACACCAAAAATCCATCGGTACCCTCGGGTAGGGTAAACACTGGTGCTAAAGTAACTCGAGTCTTCAAATCTTGGAAGCTCTCCTCACAAGTCTCTGACCATTGGAACTTCACCTTCTTCTGAGTCAACTTGGTCAAAGGTGATGCAATAGATGAGAAACCTCAACAAACCTATGATAGTAGCAAGCTGAACCTAAGAAACTCCAAATATCTGAAGGATTCATTGGTCTGGGCCAATTCTTCACCGCCTCAATTTTCTGAGAATCTACCTTTACGCCCTCACTCTATACCACATGGCCCAAAAATGATACGAAGTCCAACCAAAACTCGCACCTGCTGAACTTGGCATACAATTCGTGATCCTTGAGAGTCTAAAGCACTACTCTCAAATGAGCGGCATGCTCCTCCTCGCTCCGAGAGTATATAAGGATGTCATCAATGAACACGATGATGAACATGTCTAAATATTTCTTGAACACCCTGTTCATCAAGTCCATGAAAGCTGCAGGAGCATTCGTTAGTCCAAAAGATATAACTACAAACTCATAATGGCCATACCGCGTCTTGAAGGCTGTCTTCGGGATATCACCCTCCCAAACTCTAAGCTGATGATACCCAAACCTAAGATCTATCTTTGAGAAACACTTGGCACCCTGAAGTTGGTCAAACAAATCATCAATCCTGGGTAAAGGATACCTATTCTTGACGGTGACTATGTTCAATTGCTGATAGTCAATACATATGCAAAGAGAACCGTCCTTCTTTCGAACAAAGAGAACTGGTGCACCCCATGGGGTCTTGCTCGGTCTAATGAAACCTTTATCTAAAAAGTCCTTCAACTGCTCTTTCATCTCTTTTAGCTCAGCTGGATCCATTATGTAGGGAGGAATAGATATAGGCTACGTGTTGGGTAGAAGGTCAATACCAAAATCAATCTATTGCTCGGGAGGAACACTTGGAAAATTATCGGGAAAGACCTCTGGATACTCATGCACCACCGAAACTGACTGGATAGTCGGGGTCTCGGACTCAACATCCTTAACCCTAACTAGATGATACATGCAACACTTAGAAATCATCTTTCTAGCCTTAAGATAGGAAATGAAACGACCTATAGGTACCACCGAACAACCCTTCCACTCCGAGAGTGACTCACCCGGAAAATGGAATTCCACTGCATTGGTTCTACAATTAATAGAAGCATAAAATGCATACAACTAATCCATGCTAAGAACAATATCAAAGTCAATCATGGCTAACTATAGAATGTCTATGGAGGTGACTTTATGCGATATAGTGACCGGGCATCCTGTATACACCCGCCTAGCTACAACCGAATCACCAACAGGAGTAGAAACTGAAAATTCTTCTTACAGAGTCTCGGGACTAACTCCAAAGCTACTAGCAATATAAAGAGTCACAAAAGAAAAGTATCCCCCGGATCTAGAAAAGCATAAACATCAATATGAAAAACACATAACATACCCGTGACAACATCTGGGGACACCTCCTGCTCCTAGCCCGAGGCGAGGACATAGAATCTATTTTGGAAATGTCTGCCACCCCCTAGAAGATGCTCCCTACAGAGATAAATGTGATGGAGCTGTTGTTGTCCTGGTGATTTTCCACGGCCCCTATCACCATCATGTCTAGCAAATGGACATGCTCGGCGCATGTGGCTGGACCTACCGCACCCGTAGCAAATATCTTAGCTGAGCAAACACTCCCTGGCATGACTCTTGCTGCATTTTCTGCAGGCTGGAGAGGTACACTCTACCTGCATGCCCCTCTGATCCCTCGATCCTAAAGCCCTACTCTTCTGATCACCCTTGATTTGAATGGAACACTAGCTGATGATGGTGCTGGAGCTAGTGACCTCTGCTGAAACTGAGGGCGGTGACCACCGCCAGATCTTTGATGAGTAAATCCATGGCTATCTATCTGAGCCCTCTTTTCCTCCCTCTCCCTCACATGAGCCGCCTCCATCTTCTCGGTGTACAACACTATGCGAGGAAAGTCCATATCCTAATGAAGCATGGCAGTCCTGCAATCTTTGTCCAAATAACCCGCTACTCCATGGACGAATCTACTCACCCGCATCCTCTGTTCCACTACCAACTCTAGGGAATATTTTGATAGGCTAGTGAGCTCAAGGGAATACTCTTTTATAGTCGTTCTCCCTTGTTTCAAAATAATGAAATCAGCTATCTTTAGCTCCCTCATCTCACGAAGGAAGAACCGATCTAGAAATGCAACATGGAACTCTTCCCAAGTGACCGGACATGCTCCTGCGACCCTTCTTTCCTTCCATTGGTGAAACCAGATATGTGCGACCCCTTTTAACTGATAAGAGGCTAACTCGGGCACTCAACCGCATTCACCCCATGACTTGGGTGATCTTGACAATCTTGTCTATGAACTCATACAGGTCCTCATCTACCTTAGACCCAAGGAACTCTGGCGAGTTCATTCTCAAAAAGTCTCTAACTCGGGTCGCCATTGCATTGCCATTTAACAGATCATGCACAACGGCTTGCTGATTGACCTGAGCGATCAAGGCCTTCGCCAACATCTGGATAGCTGCCCGAAACTCAGCGTGGGCAATTGGCTCGGGTGCCCGGGGCTCCTGAATAGGTGGGGCTTACTAATGCCCATGACCATTTCCATCCTCATGGCCTTCACTGTTTCCAGTTCCTCTTCCGTTCATTCTTTGAGCAGCCATGATTCTACAATCGCAAATAGCACAAATTAGAAGGATAGAAAAGACATTTCATCGCACGACATACATCATGAAAGGGAACATTTCCTAAACATCTCATAGCCTCTTCGTCATAAGTGTGGCGCGCTTCACACCCATGAAAAAAACTCTACTTAACACGACTTTCAAACACCCTAGGACACTTCAAAACTATTGCTCTGATACAAAGTTTGTCATGACCCGAACGTAGACCCGAATTGTAACACGGAACAAGGAACCCCGTGAGGCCCCAAGTCTACCCATGGAATGAGCATATATCTATCTTAATACATATAATGTTGAATACTGAACATAAGGCATAGCGGAACGTAAACGTAACATAACATATCATAACATCCAGAACTACTAGACATACACATAAGTTGAGTACTACATGTGATCTGAAAGCCTATATCATGTAAAGATAGGTTCATGTGATAACATCGCTAACTAACTTGGCCAAACAAAAACAAAGAACAACACAATGTCTACTCATACGGTCGTTGAAACATGAGGACTTAGCAACAAGCTGATAGAAACTCCGGGAAGGACTAAAGATGAGGATGAGCCTGAGAGCCGAGTCCTATATCATGAAATGATAAATCATAGAAATTATGCGGTTAGTACGTGGAATGTATCGAGTATGCAAGGTAAGTATAACAGACATCTTTAAATAAAATATACATAAAAGCTCATAAACGATTATAAGAGAAGGATAGCATGCTCGTATCATAAACATCATAAGATAGCACAGGGCTCAAGGTTTTCAAATCATTCGTAAATCGTTCATTATCATAATCATAAGAGAAACTTTGTCAAATCATCACTTGAGCTGATAACATAAATATAACAATGCATAAAATATGTGGAACAATAGGAGGACTCGTCATAACCGACACCATCATGGTAGAGCCTTTCATGATACCCCAATTATCTCAGCCAAGTGGGCAGAGTCGCCCCTGGCTTGCCAGGAGAGGGACGTGCATGATGTGATATCATGAAAAAGGGGATCATTATTATTGTAATGTATCATTATAAACCCATGGTGGCACGTGGTTATGAGACACCGACGTAGTCGTTTGAACGCCTAGATATTCGGTGCTAGACACGGCTCCCAAAAACATGCATATTAGGATCATGCATAAATGAATAACATCATTCATTAAAATTCATGGCTAAATAAACATTCAACATGATCCCCATTAAAACATGATTAGCCAATAATCAAAGGCCCTTTAGTCGGCCAACATCATAAATCGATAAATCATGAGATCCATTTCATAAATCGTAAATCATTCTTGAACATGTGGGCATCGCCCCATACTTTAGCATGCTTTACAATACTCAATTCATTCGAAAACATGATTATAATCATGGGTAACTTGAAAACATGCTTTTCATCATCAAAAATTCATAGATCATAGGGTCCATGCATACTTGAAGATAATGCATATAACTTGTAAATCATCAAATCATGTTGGGTATTTAAATAAATCCACATTTCAAATCATGAATCATGTTGGGTTTGTAAATTTCAATGATTGAAGTAATGCTCATAACCCGATTCATCATATATTATACATAATTGGGCTTAATTTTGTAGAAATCAAAATCAATAATTTTATAATCAAAATAGTTGTAAAATATAATCAAAATCCATAAGATAAGATGTAAATCACAAATCATAATAGCCCATTAGTAAATTATTAGATTTTCACAAAAATTGAATTAAAACCCCCATGAGATTTTTGATAGATTTTCATGAATTAATAGAGAATGGGCGTGGGTGTGAATGGAAACACCCATTTATAACCCTACATACCTGGGTAAGATCAGATTTGAAGGTTCTTCGAATGCCCAAGGAAGAATTGATGGAGAGAGCTTGAAACTATGTTTAATCTCTCTAAAATCCTCTTAATTTGCATGCATGGGAATGACTTTTGCAAGGGGGACTTAAACTATATTATCATGCCCAGAAACATACATAAAATGAGGTAGTTTAGGGCCTTAAAGCATAGAAAGGTTGAAAATACCCTTAATGAAAATTCTCTAGAAAACTGTTCTGGGTGAACCAACGGGCGATCCTACGAGTCATTGCTTGGTACCATCACTCGTGGTATCGAGTCGTTTGATCCACTGCCTCAATTCACGCTTTCAGATTATTCCCATGACTCGATAGAACAAGTCATTGCTTCAGACGATGAGTCGTTAGGTCGATCGTTGTTATCTCCTTGACAATTCCTAAACTTCCCTTACAACGAGCCTCACCACGACTTTTGGTTGCTTCCAACGAGTCATGGTATCCATCTGTCAGGTCCATCGAAAAATCTGGCAACTCAAACCATGACTGGTGCCCACGGGTCATCACCTCTCACCACGAGTCGTTGGATGACCCCTGGTATCCCCAACTGCCAAGGCCCAGTCTTTCACACAATCACAAGCAATGACTCATTGTTCTGAGCAGCGAGTCGTTACTTCACCCGTTGTATCCCCTGCCTCCCAGACTCCCATAACCACGACTACATACAACGACCCATGTATCCAACCATGAGTTGTTACATCGTCCTTCCGGTGACATTTTCCCAGTTTTCAGCCAACTTAAAATTTTGATCCTAAGTCAAATCTTAGGCACTTTCAGGGTATTATAACATGACGACTCGTGATCTAGTGACCACGACTCGTGGTTACCATCCGTGAAGTGCATTGCCTGAGATTTAATGAAAATCATTCCCTTCCTGGCCACGACTCACCCCACGAATCGTGGGGACATCCACGACTCGTGGGGTCCTCCCGTCAAGTATACTGCCTGCCTTTCTTTTCTTTTCTCACTCACCCACCCCAGGACTGACCTAATGACTCATGGGGCCTGACCATGAGTCATGGTCACATCCATGGGATCCCATTTACCCAATTCCAAACTCCTCACCTGGCCTCCCCACGAGTCACATCACGACTCGTGGGCTGCACCAATGGGTCACCTCACGACCCGTTCTGTGCCTGGTTCTAGTTTTTAAACTTTTCTCGATTTCAACTCCCAATTATGATCTTTGGGCTTCCGGGGTATAACAATCATTGAGTTTCACTTTGGAAAGTATTTATTTTATGTCTATAACTACTTTGTTTAGGTTTCTTTTACAGCTTATGAATTTATACCATATTTTGAGGTTGTTGTTCGATATTGAACTTCAAGAAACAATTTCCTAATTTTGTTCTTGGGTTTTAAAGAATTAAACAATCTATGATTACTGATTTTTGGTTATTGTTGATTAATTCAATAAGTCTGATTTCTTCTAAATTACTTGTAAATTTATAATTGTTACACCCCGTAAGTTTCTATCATTTAACCGATGCATTCGTACGTATGTTGAGAGTTTTGGGATACGACACATGCGGAAATGTCTCGGTAGATGAGTATGCAAGCACAGTATCAAGCGAGCAGGAGGCCGGGGCCAAAGGCTGGCTGCACTTGGCACTTGGCCGCGCAGGCCATGCCAGCGTACTGGTCAGCGCGTCATGCCAGTGGCTTGGCGCTAAGGCCGGCGCACCGTGCCTCCCTTCCACCTTTTCATGTATATATAAGTCCCTTCTTGATTTGGTCAAGTCATCCTTTATATTTCCCATCGACAGAGAAGAAAGAGTAAACGTGTGTTTCATCTATTTCTTATCAAATTATGCTGCTAAACTCCGTCCCAATACAAATTTGTCCTGGATAACGAGTTATAGGCCTATGAGGAATGTCCCTGCGGAGTTATTTCTTGGAAATTCGCTCAGAGTACCAGATACCCTCCTTGTAAAAGTTGTAGAAATCATTTCTAATTGAGACCTTAGCGGCTACAAGTGATAGGTAAGCATTTCTACCTTCTAAACTCACAGGAAATCGTAAGTTCTCGGCTTAATTATATGAAGTTGAGTTATAGTTAAAGGTATAGAAAGATATTGTTATTTGCCAATTCTTAGTACTGAAGTAGCCTTGTTCTCACAGCATGAGGGCTGCCAATTAGTGGAAGTACCAACTCCTAGTTGAAACTGCTCGGATGAATAGTAATCATTAATTAAGGAATGTTAAGGCTGTTTCCTTTCGGCAAGTTATTCCTGTTTCTAAGTTGATGAGAGTAAAACCGTGTAGTAGCTTATGCCTGTAGTTTTGTGGTTAGCTTCTGCGAGACGAACTAAAGTTATAACATAGTATCCTTGTCGGGAAGTTGTAGTTAGTTTTGTTTATCGCCAGAGACAACAAGGGGATTCACTGTTAAGTTATCTACCATTTAAGGAGATTAGTAATGTGTTGCTTCCACGTTAAGGCCAAAGGGGCCTAAGATTAGTGATTAGCACCCTTCATTAGTTAGGCAGCAAAACGTAGTTGGGTGATATAGTGTTGTGCTATATATATATATATATGCGCTAAGTTCTCCTGTAAACCATTGGCGTGTCTTGATGCCTACAAGACTATAATCATGAAAGAACGGCCTTACCTCCCAATTAGTGGCACCAAGGTTGCAAAATAAATCGGGTGATAGCTTTTCAAGTGAACTACCTAATGTTAGCAACCGAATAGCTTCTTTCCACGCAGTTACAGTTACAGGAGCCCAAATGGATCATATACAGTTACAGAAGCCCAAATGACTCAAATATAGTTATAGGAGCTCAGACGACTCAGATACAGTTACAGGAGCCCAAGTGGCTCGGATACGGTTACAGGAGCCCAGACAGCTAAGACACAGTCACAAGAGCCCAGAAGGCTCAGTTACAGCTTCATAAGACAAGCATACCATAGTTATCATCTGCCTATGGGCCTATATTGACACTGTTGGGGAGAGTACGATTTCTTACACTTACCCAGGCTTATAGGGGCCCAGGTAGGTTATTTTGTGCTATTTGTACCTTCCAGTCTTATGGGGGCCAGGTTAGGTTCTTGTTTGTATAATACTTGGTAGCTAAAGTCTATATTGTGAGATTTTGCAGGTTAACATGTAGCCTTTATTCCTGATTACCTCCAGCTCTTTATCAGCTTTGATTCATTCATTATTTACTGCCTTACATATTCTATACATATTTTACTAATGCCCATGCATGGGGTGCTGCATACCTACCTGCAGGTGCAGATAGATGTGCCTCAAGACCTTCTTAGCTAGCAGCCAGGTTTAGCAGCTCAGTCAGCTACTTTCCTCCGGAGTTGATAGTTAGTTTGCTCTTTTTATTGTACAGTTTTGGGTAGGTCAGGACCCTATCTTGACCATTACTCCACTCTTAGAGGCTTGCAGACTACAATTTTAGTTGGTTGTTTGTTGTACACTATGTGGGGACCATGTACATTCAGTTTCATTTCGTATGTTGGCTGTGTGGGGCCTAGTGAAGCTTCTAGTTAGTAGCCTTGTCGGCTGTAGTATATGTGATTGCATGTTTTCCTTCTGTTATAACAAGACAACATGGTGGCCTTGTTGTCGCTCATAAGATCCCTCTATTGTCTTGTTGGTTGGGTTAGCTATTTTCTTTCACAGGTTGCTATATGGCCTTGTCGGTCGAGGCTGTGTTTACAGCCGAGATATAGCTCATTTTTCTTTATTTTGAATTTCTGGAAAGCACTAGAGGTACATATGCCCAACCAGGACAGCCCAGGTCCCAATATGGAAGTAGGTGCTAGTCATGCCTCCCAAAGGTGGGGCGTGACAAACTTGGTATCAAAGCAATGTCGTATCCTAGGGAGTCTGCAAGCCATGCCTAGTAGAGTCTTTCTTATAAATGTGTTGTGCACCCCATTTTATAAGAAGGAAGCTATGAGGCATAGTAGTATGGTCACCCCTCCTTCTTCTCAGACCGTGTTATAGAGCCGAGTTATATAGGGTTGAATCCCTAAGCTTATGTTGTTATGTCTGTCTATAGAGATGTCAGATACAAGGAAGACCATAACCAGATGAGAACTAGACACTATAGTGGGAGAGGGTACTAGTAGGGTGCCGCGGTTGGGGACAGCCCAGTGTGAGGATGAGAGAGAGACATCCTCTTGGTCTCCCCAGCATTCCACAGGGCACTAGGAACCTCCAAGGGTAACAGAAGTATCAACCTCACCTCCAGTTCCTTCTATACCCTCAGATCAAGATGTTTGACGTGCAGAATGTATGTTGGTCCAGATGATGGCTGCCCAATGTTAGCCTCATGCAGTAGTACATGCTATTGTCGAGCCTACTTAGGGGGAGTTTGAGAGTCCGCAAGATCCTTGCTTTGAGTCCTCCGCAGTTTACTGGAATAAAACGTAGAGAGGACCCGTAGAACTTCATAGACCAGCTATAAAGAATATTCAGAGTTATTCATGCTTCATCGACATAATCATTTGAGTTAGGAGTGTTTCAATTACAAGAGGTAGTAGTTTTCTGGTATGAAAGCTTGGAAAGGACCCGAGGCAGAGATGCACCTCCACCTACATGGCGTTGCTTCTTTGAATCTTTCATAGACCACTATTTGCCCCGAGGGATATGGTAGGCTAGAGTACAACAGTTCTTACATCTGGAGTAGGTAGAATGAGCGTCACAGAATATGCGTTGAGGTTTGATTCCTTGGCCAGATATGTGCCAAAATTTGTTGATCCTATGTCATCTAGGGTACATCGGTTTATTATGGGACTTGCACTAGAGTATATGGAATCTTGTATCACATG
>JACEIK010012219.1:0-31801 GCA_018107945.1 Datura stramonium | reverse complement strand
CTTCAGTTTTATCAGTTTTCAGTCAGTTATTATTCTACTTCCTTATATATTCAGTACATATTATACTAACGCCCATCCTTGGGCGTGTCACGATCCGAACGTACTCCCAGATCGTAGACACGGGACAAGGAGTCCCAAGAGACCCCAAGTCGACCCATGGCATGAGCATATATCTAATTCAATCACATGAGCGGAAGACTGAACATAAGGAAAATCAGAAACATGGCATAGCATAACGTATCAAAACATCCGAAGCACTAAAACATACAAGCTGAGTACTGAACATTTGTCTGAAAGCCTCTAATATGTACGATGGGTTGATGGGACAACACCCCAACTAACCCAAACATGTACTGAATAAAAGGTATTAACATATCTATCAAATAGCCCTCGGAATATGAGGACTCACCAATTGCGCTGATAGCAACTCCGAGACAACCTATGGGTGAGGGTGAGCCTGAGAGCTGGGGCCTGTATCATGAAACGATACAACATAGAAAGTATGCGGTCAATACGTGGAATGTACCGAGTATGCAAGACATGTAAAACGGACATTTAAAATATATATAAATCTCGTAAATGATCATAAGAGTAGGACATCGTAGCATATCGTAAATCATCATAATATATCACCAAGGGCTCAAGGTTTCAAACATTCGTATTACCAACATAATCATGATCGTAGGAGAAAAGATTAACTTAACATGACTTGAGCCAAACAATTACACAATCATAACATGTATAAATCATGAGGAGCAGTGGGAATTCTCTTTAACCACGACCTTATCCCATTTGAGCACCATGAAGCCCGACTTGTAACCCTAGTTGGGAGGGGGTCCGTACCTTGCCAAGGGTAGGACCATGAAAGTGTGATATCACCATGAAGAAAGGGCTCTTTTCATCAGGAGGCAGTCATGAAAGAGGTCTCAACATACCTGGTGGCACGTAGTTTATGAGATCGGGGCTTAGTCTGGCCGAACCTCCCTTCGGTGTTCGTACTACTCCCAAGCATATATTGTACTCCCACTGTTGTCTACCGCGTAGGTTCATGGGCTAGTCAAATCATGATAATTAGAAGGATCAGTCCTAGATATGTGAACTATCCATGAGGGTGAGGCCGAGTGAGTCGGCCAAAACATAATGAAATAAATCATGGGGTTAATGCATGTTCAGTTTCATATAGATATATGTATAACTCGAAAAGCACCAAACATAATGGGTAATTGATTAATTTCCTTATTTCAAATCACAAATCATGCGGGGTTTGTAAATATCAATTGAAGCATGATCATTAATCGATTTATCATAAATCATGTAGATAGGCTTAGCAATAAAAATCGACATCAATAATTGTATAATCTAAATAATTATAAAATCTGACCAAAATTCATTAAATGGAAAGTAATTCATGATTTAAAACAACTGGCTTATAAATCACTAGATTTTTATAAAAATTTGAATTAAAACCCCAAATACATTTTTGTGAATTTCATAAGTGTAGGGAATAGGATTGGGTGTGAAAGGAAACATCCAATGATTGCCTTACATACCCAGGAACAGCTGATTCTTAACCTCCCTTGGAAGCCCAAGAAAATGGGAAGAATTGAAGAAAAAAAAGCCTTAGATCACCTTTGACCACCTCTCTATATTCTTGCATGCATGAATGAGGGCTTAGAAATAAATTATAACCCACAAACCCACCTTCATAAGCTAAGACGACGTAGTTTAGGGTCTCTTAGTATGGAAAAGTCAAAAATGCCATGATGAATCGGCACAGCGTCGAGGTTGGACCAGCGGAAGGAGCCACGGGTAATTAGAACCAACGACGACCCGCTCTGTTGCTCGTCATTTGCACTGCATGGGACACTGGGATCAGACCAGCGGACGGACATGACGGCTTGTCCTCTGAGACAATAGATCGTTACATCGGCCGTTGTTTCCCTTTCATAAAAGTTGAACCTCCTTACCAGCCTAACCGACTCATTGTTCCCTCCAACGAGTCGTGGTCATGATCCATCACATACGGACATTCTTTCACTCAAGCCGTGACCATTAGCAGCCAGTACGTTACATCCCACAACGAGTCATTGGAAAACCCGTTGTATGCCACCTGTTGAACCCAACCTCCTCTAAAAACTGTCATGGCAAATGACTCGTTGTTCCCCCAGCTTGATAGTCGTTGTGTCGTCCATTGTTTCCACGCCTTGACCTTCCTAACCAACGGCGCATACGGGCAGGTGGTGCAGTACCCACGAGAGTCTTTCCATGACCCGTTACGTACCAATTTTCCCCTTTTCAGCAGTTTTCAACTTTTAACTCCCAGGTCTATTCTCAAGAACTTTTGGGGTATTACAATATCTCCCCGCCTTGGAAACATTCATCTCGAATGTAGGAAATACAGAAAATAGAGAAGTGCAATTATCATATTCAAATATTGATCATTTTTAGCAGAAACTTTCTGAAATGACTACCTCAGATTATATACATATTGAACTGATCTCATGTTTCACATACACATTCATACACAAAAAACTTGAACACATGAATTGAATATGAAAACTAAACAGATCCATAGCCAAAGTATTACCTCAAGTCAGCGGGTAAAGAATAAATGTGGGTAATTTAGCTATCATATCCACTTCGGTTTCCCACGTAGCTCCTTCAACATGCTGGTTTTTCCATAGGACTTTCTTGAAGCTACTTCCTTGTTCCTTAGCTTCGAACTTGGTGATATAATATTTCCATCGATATTTCTTCTATAGGTGAAATTTGTCTTTACATCGACAACGTCCATCGGAACTACCAGAGCTGGATCTATTACTTCCTCAAGTAGACATGACACGATATGTACATAAAGATAACTCTAAGGAATTCAACTCATCGCTACCAGCACCAACTCTCTCATGACCCGATAGGGACCAACATAGCGGGGATTAAGTTTTCCTTTCTTCCCGAATCCATGACTCCCTTCATGGGAGGTACCTTTAGAAATACCCCGTCGTCTACCTCAAACTCCAAATCTCTTCTTACTCCTTACATCAATGCTTGACTTTTGATGACTACGAGCGGTTTTCATCTTGTCCCTTATCCAAGCTGAACCTTCATCCGCCTTAGCCCCTCATGAACGAATCGAGAGACCCTATCATAGCTGCCTTGCCAACCTCAAACCACCCGATGGGTGATCTTCACCTCTGCTTATAAGAGCCTCGAACGGTGCCATTTGAATGTTGGAGTGATAGCTTTTATTATCAGCAAACTTCGATCAAGGGCAGTGATTATCTGACTACCTTTAAAGTCCATCATACAAACTCTCAACATGTCCTCGAGTGCGGATTATTTTCTCCGCCTGACCATCCGTTTGCGGATGAAATAATGTGTTGAGTTTAACTTTGAGTCCCAAGCCCTTTATGGAAAGACCGCTAAAACTGAGTACCTTGGTCACAAAATAATAGACAAGGGAACCTATGAAGTCGAACCAACCCCCAAATATACAATTTGGCTTAATCATCGTTGGATGCGTGATTTTCACTGATAGAAAATAAGCAGCCTTGGTCAACCCGTCTACCACCACCCAAATGAGGTCATATTGTGGCGATTACGGAGTATGCGTTATCAAGCCCATATTAATCTCTTTCCACCAAGTAGGGATGCTAATATCTTGAAGTACTCCTCTCGGCCTTTGAGGTGCCACCTTTTACTTGTTGACAATTTGGACATTTGAAAACTACGAACTCTACGATATCCTTTTGCATGCCATCCCCTGCCACCACCATATAAGTACGATACATCTTCGTGGATCACACGGATGGATAGAATACCTGGTACCATGTGCCTCGCACAATATTGAGATTGCCAGGTCATTCACATTAGGAACACATGAAACCACAGTACCAAAGCACACCATTTCCCGTTGGGAGAAGACCTCTACCTTCGACTTCAGACGACTTCTCACTTTACCAACCTGGGTCCTCACCTTGTATAATTTTCCTCAATTACGAGAGGACTATTCTGATTCACTTTGAATCTCTACCTTCTATCGGTCGAGTCAACCAAACAATCTCCTATCATTCTGTCAGAAATTCTAAAGTACCAAACCCTTGAGTTCCCGTCCCTTTATTCTTAAGATCACCAAATCGTCATGTGCTGAAATCACTAGAAATCTATCCAAAATCCTCGGTCACAACGAATATGCCTTAGTCTGAAACCCACGGTCGGTCGGAACCATCAAGTTGCCCACACAAGGTTGTTTGACCCCAAACTGTCCAGGGTTACACCTAGCTTCCTCAAGGCCTGTAAATTCAACCCCAGGTTTAAATCACTCTTGGTCACCTCGTAGCTACAACCTACACGGACTAATAGCTCGCCATGCAGAACCAACCAGCTTTTGAATCCAATTTCGGATGACAGCAGTTGTTGACTTTGGTCAACCCGACATCGAACGTTCACAATCAAAAATCTCACCCCGTCTTTATTATATACGTCTTGGAAAACGATATTATCCACCTACGCAAGTCAGGAATAACAGAGTAATGATACAGACAAGTTCTACCTAGGAAAATGGATCAAAAAATCACCAAAATGACCATGTGATTTGCCACACTTCAGACTTGGTTAATAAGCGGGCTTCTTGTACCATATCCGGCATCTATGGGGATAGGGAGTTATTACGAACGTACACATCTTACCCATCTTCCCATCATGAGGAACATCCATAGGGCTTTAGCGTAAGGGAATCATGAGCACCAATCACATAGGAAGTCTAAGCCGGCATATACCCAAATAGCACCATCTCATGAGATGATAGAACGAATCTTTGGGGATGGGTTCACTTAGGCTTGGGCGTGCTAAGAGACATGAGTTCACATACATAACGAGGTCATGACGTGGCCCGAATGGGTAATATTGGGATTCTTGAGCGGGGCGGGGTTGACTATTATCTGGGTTTAAGTTTCATAAGCATGAGTCGACACGGCGTCCCGAGTAATTCATGAAGGAACGTGCAAAGAAGAAAGGGAAGGGGGCTTGCCCGCATGCTATCCATAGGACTTCCTTACTAGAAAACTCGAGACATGGCGGGCCTTCACTTACCATTACTTTCCTTTCTGAGTAAAAGTCTCATCTCAAAATACAAAAGGAATCTTGCACCTTGTACAGGGATTCTCGGAACTAGCAATCATGATAGGTTTGATAGGAGAGCTTGTAACATACCTAGGACTACATGCGAAGTTGTACGCCACTTGCCTCCTTGGCTGATGGGCATTCTACACATGTGCCCAGCCTCTCTACACCTGTAACAAATGTCTGAACCCTCCAAACATCGCCACCGCATGCGATCTACCACATTCAAACATATCAACTAGCTATAAATTTGCTGGAGGAGTGGTCGGTGCTCGACCCCTTCGATCGTCGCACTTGGCTAAAAGTGCAATATCTGTGTTATGACCAGGCTGACCACAATAAACAAACATCTGAACACACCAAGCACTTTCCTCGGTGATGCTTCCTACGGTACGCAAAATTGGATAGAAAGTAATCTCTCTAACATAGAGGCTTGTGCCAGAACTTGGGCTAGAGACTTTTGACGGGTTGAAGTGACTCCCACTACTCAACCCTAGAAAATTTTCAGGGTTTCGGCTCTAATCCTCTTGTTTCCCGCCTGCACCCTCCACACTTCCTGGCCACACTCGAGTCACCAACCTCCGGTAGGCTCTCGCTTCATGAGTCCTTGAGTCTAAAGGCGTGCCTCCTCGGTAGGGTTTGCGGGTGCGATAGCCAGATGGATAGGCTGGGTGATCATAGCTACACGTATTAACACTCTGAGAGTGGCTCTGAGCTTCGCATCGTAACTTGCATGGAGTCTCATTGGAGCTGGTGGCGCTGGGGTGATTCCCATCGTTGTTTTGAGCGACATGTTTGCGCACTGCAGCATAGCACGGTTATAAGGTGGGAAGACTTTTTCTCGCACGACATATATCATGAAAGAAGGAAACATTTCCTAAATGTCTAGTAGCCTCTTCGTCATAAGTGTGGCACGCTTCACACCAATGAAAAAGACTCTACTTAATGCGTCTTTCGGACACCTACGACACTTCAAAACCTACGGATCGATACCAAGTTTGTCCGACTCGAATGTACACCGGATCGTAGACAAGAACAAGAACTTGAGAAGTCTCAAGTCGACCCATGACATGACATACATCTAATTCCAATCACATGAGCAGAAAGATTGAACATAAGGCAAATCAGGCTTGATGACATAACATAACATATCAAAACATCCAAAGCACTAAAACATACAAGCTGCATCTTTTGAACATTTATCACAGCCTCATATCTGGTTGATGGGACAACACCCCCAACTAACCCGAACAAGTACTAAAACAGAAGGTATTAACATGTCTATCAAATAGCCCTCGGAACATGAGGACTCACCAGCTGCAGTGAAATCAACTCAGAGACAACCTATGAGTGAGGATGAGCTTTGAGAAGGCAGGACACATCTTAAACAATACAACATAGAAAGTATGCGATTCGTGCGTGGAATGTGCAGTATGCAAGGTATGTAAAATGAACATTTAAAATATATATAAATCTCATAAATGATCATAGGTAAGGACATCATGCTTGTATCATAAATCATCATAACATATCCTAAGGCTCAAAGTTTTCAAACATTCGTAATACAACATAATCACGTCGTAGGAGAAAAGATTTACTTAACATGACTTGAGCAAAATTACACAATCTGCTGTATGCATAAATCATGAGGAAGAGTGGGAGATTCTCTTAATCAACATACCCTATATGAGCATACATAGGCGACTTGTAACCTAGTCGGGATGGTGTCAAGTACCTTGCCAAGGGTAGGACCATGAGAGTGTGATATCAACATGAAGAAAGGGCCATTTGGGCGGGGACGATCATGAAAGAGTTCTCAGCGCCTCTGATGGTATGTAGTTTATGAGATCCGGGGCTTGGCCTGAGTCCCGAACCTACTCGGTGATGTGATACTACTCAACATATATAGTGTCATAGTAATACATGCATGGTTCATGGAAATTTAGTGGAAATCATGATAATTGGAAGCATGCATATAGATACGTGAACTACCATGAGGGTGAACCCATGAGTCGGCAAAACTTAATTAGTAAATCATGAGAGTTTCATGCATATTCGAAGTTCATATATATATATATATATATATATATATATAAAATATTTTTAAGTTTTTTTAATTTTTTATTTTTTTAATTAATTGATTAATTTCATATTTCAAATCACAAATCATGCGGGGTTTGTAAGTAGTATCAATTGAAGCATAGATCATTAATCGATTTATCATAAATCATGCTTAGATAGGATTAACTTAATAGAAGTTGAAATCAACAATTATATAATATAAATAATTATTAAATCGACCGAGAATTCATAAAATGGAAAGTAATTCACGATTTAAAACAACCAAACATAAATCACTAGATTTTTATAAAATTTGAATTAAAACCCCAAATACATTTTTTGTAGAATTTCATAAATTAATAGGGAATAGGATTGGGTGTGAAAGGAAACATCCATTGATAGCCTTACATACACGGAACAGGCGATTCTTGACCTCCCTTGGAAGCCCAAGAAGGAAATTGGAAGAATTGAAGAGAAAAGCCTTGAATCACCTTTCACCATCTCTCTATATTCTTGCATGCATGAATAGGGACTTAGAATAAATTATCCCCCTTAAATACCCACCATCCATAAGCTAAACGATGTAGTTTAGAGATTAAATTAGTGTGAAAAAATTGAAAATGCCCTTGATGAATCGCTTTGGCATCGAGGTTGGACCAGCGGATGGAACCCATAGGTCGTTAGAACCAGCGATGACCTGTTCTGTTGCTCGTACGTTTGCACTGCATGGGACTTGCCTCCGAATCACGAGCAGCCGGACGGACAGACTACTCGTCTACGAGACAACGGGTCATTACATCGGCCGTTGTTTCGTAACTCTAAAGCTGAACCTCCTTACCATGAGCCTAACCCGACTCGTTGTTCCCTCAACGAGTAGAGTAATTCTGATAATCAGTACATTGGAAATTCTTGCACCAAAACTACAACCGATAACAACGAGTTGTTACATCCACAACAGTCGTTGGAAGACCCATCGTATGCCACCTGTTGAACCTAGCCTCCTCCAACGCCTTCTAACAACGGCTCGTTGCTCCTGACAATGGCTTGTTGTTCCCAAAAATGAGTCGTTTTGTCGTCCGTTGTTTCCACTGCCACCCAGCCTTCCCTAACCAACAATTGCATACAACGACCCGTGAGTGCGGTACCACGAGTCGTTTCCATGACCCTGATACCGCTGAAATTTTTCCCCTTTGTAGGTTTTCAACTTTTAACTCCTGGGTCTATTCTCAAGCACTTTGGGGGTATTTCAAGGCGCTGCACGTACTTGCCTGCAGGTGCGGATAGATGCGGTTCGGGACCATCTAGTCTCGATCCCGAGCTAGCAATGCATTCGGCTCCTTTCTTACGGAGTTGATAGTTAGAGAAGGTTTGTTCTTTTGTTGTATAGTTTGCAGTAGGTCGAGGAATTTTGTCTCGACTGTTATTCCACACTCTTAGAGGCTTGTAGGACCACAATTTTCTAGTGATTAGCTTTTGCTGTTGGCTGTGTGGGGGACTATGTATGTTTTATTTTATGTGATGGCCATGTGGGGCCTTGTTTAGGCTAATCGATTGGCAGCCTTGTCGGCTATAGCGTAGGTTTTAATTGCATAATTTTATTCAGTTATAACTAGATAGCATGGTGGTCTTGTCGGTACGCATAGGATCCCTATTATCGCATTGTTTTTCGGTTAGGTATCTTCTTTTACGGGTGGCCTAATTGGTTGGGGGCGTATTTACAGCCGAGATATAGCTCGTCGATTTCTTGAATTGAGCTATAAGCATGCCAATTCACCGGGCCGGTCGAGTTAGTCGGATCCCGAGTGTGGCACTAGGTGCCAGTCATGCCTCCCAAGGTGGGGCGTGACAGAGATGGCCCAACTAGTCGGGCCAAATATTAAAATCATTTGAATTAGTAAACTTGGTTTACTGTGCATATGTGTTTCAACCATGCTAATACTTGTGTAGTATAAGCCGGAAGAAAAAGTAGAGTAACTTTTTGAGCACATATTCCTTACCTGACATCATTATAGTAAAATAAAGATATTCAACCTTTTCAATATTTGTAATCTCAATATGATAATCATTTTGACGAATGTCATTGAAACTTAGCAAGTTTCTCACAGGACTACTCTTGATATAATGCTTTATCAATTATCAAATTTAAAATATTAAAATTCTTCAAAAATAATGATGAAGTAGCTTCAGTTAATCTTGTACTACCAGATAATATATTAATATTTGCTTCTTTCATTATCAAATATGAAAAATATTTTTATCTTAAAATAGTGTGTTTGTAGCACTATCTAAAAGACATCATCATAATAGTTCTTAAGTCCAGCGATGATTGGGGAATTTCCATATTCTTCATTTGAATAAAAGATACATCATAAAAACCGTGAAAAACTAATAACTTTAAGAAGCTGCACTGGAAATGCTGAATTAGCAAATATAATATTTTAGAAAAATATTTAGAAGAAGAACCTAGTTGCTAACATAAAATAACTTTCTTATATTTTATTCCCCAATGAGATGATCGAGTTCTTCAGTCAATATCATCATAGAAGTCCTCAATTTTAGATGAGTAATGTTTGAAAGAGGCCCCAAGTCATCATCTTTATGACAAAGATTTGCCTCCAATATCATTATATTTGTTTAAGAGAGCCACTTCATCATCATTATTTTGAAAGGTCATATGTGCCTCCTCATTATTATCTTTTCTTTTTAGGGAGGCTTGATAAAGTTTGACAAAATGATCGGGTGCACGACAAATACGTGCCCAGTGACCTTTCATTCCACATCGGTGACAAATATTGACTTTACCTCTTGAAGGATTATTTTAGAAACTTTTATTGTTCTCAAATTTATTTCCATCATGACAATGATTGTTTCTTCCTCTACCACTGCCTCGCCCACGACCCTCGTAATTATTTTTTCTTGTTTGAGATTGATCAAATGTTTACGCAACATTCACTTCGGGGAATAGGCGAGATCTAATTAAGGAAAGAGCCTCATGATTTTTCATCAACAAAGTGTTGATACGCTCGGGCGCAAGTAGGCATGTAATTAATTCAGAATATTTCTTAAATCCTTTTTCACGGTATTGCTATTGTAGCAACACACTTGAAGCATGAGAAAATTGAAATAAGTTTTCTCAGGTAAATCCTCATCGGTGATAGTTTCTCCACATAATTTTGATATGGAACTTACTTTTTGTGAATATAAAATTATACTCGATTTGATTTTAAAATCTTGAAACCAAAGGTATATCTACTCAAATCGAGCTTTTGGTAATACCGTAAGTTTTAAGTGGTCATCATCAATCCTTCAAATTGTTACGAATTCAAGTGGATCTTTCACGAATTAATATAGTTTTTAATCCTTCATGAAGATGATGACGAAGAAAAATCCACGGCCTTCGCTATCTTGACTTGATGCATCATTTTCTTGTTTAATAATATTCTCGAGACTCTTAGCATCGAGGTGGATTTCAGCATCAAGGACCCATGACAAATAATTCTTTTCAATAATATCAAATGTCACAAACTCAGAATTATTTGATAAATTTAACATGATAAAAACTAAAAAAAGAAAATACATTTGAAAAATAAAAACAATTAAAGCTAAATTTCTGAATGCAAATAAATTAAATAGATCGCAAATATATTGATAAAACTTAAATTGATTACTAATTAATGTAATGGAAGTTTGGATCTAATCTACCGTACCCGACTTCCGTATACCTCTTGCAAACCCAAAATATAATTTCGTTATCTGTATCAATTTTATTTGCCAAAACAAGACAGTGCTGTTTAGAGTCATAGCCACAGAATTACCAAACACAAAAGGAGTGAGCTAAAGACGAGACCACGTTACATATTATTACAACAGGAAAGGATTTTTCTTTTATTATATAACAATATTTTATCTAATTAGCCTTTAATCTATTATAACTTTAAAAAATAAAGTGAGCAATGAGAAAATACATTACGCATTAGTTCAATTGCAAGGCTCATAACATTAGTTATAATAATAACATGCATAAATAAAAATTTAGGTATCATAAGATGTTTAAGAATTAGAATTATGATGACGGTACTTTTGTATTATTTAAAAACATAAGGATAGTTAAAAATAAAATTGTATGCATACTAAAGTTGGGGTATAACTCAATAAATGATCATAAAATTAGATATGTTAACAAAAAAATTATCACATGAACTAATTGAAAAATTAGATAGATAAATGAAATGAACATATAATACGTGTGTTCATTATACACGAAATTAGAAACTCAATTTATTTGGAAAAATTAAATCTTCGTCTTGATAACATATTATAAAATAAAGAAAACTACAAATTAAAACAAAGAAATATGAACGGAGAAAAGGCTGCTATTAACTTTTCTTTCAACTTTTATTCTTTTTTTGTCTTGCCATACTTAATACAGGAAATGATATATACACACACACATATATATTTTAAAGACGACAAAAGAAATTGTTACCGTACTAGTGGATCCCCTACTTGGACATCAAGAAAAACCTGAGTCATTTTACATCCAACTATACATACATATTTTATATTTTTTTCGCTCGTCTTTTTTTTCTCTCAAGGGAAGAAGACTATGATATATAGAGTGAGAATAATCTAAATTTTTAGTTAAAGTATAATGAAAATTAATTCTCATAATATATCATAGGCCACAAATGTTAATGGCTAATAAAATAGATTAATGACTATAAAGATGGATAAGAGTTGAAATTTTCAATATTAAAATGTAATATTGCAGCCATTGAATAGTATTCAGATAAGAATTATTTTCTTTTTGAGATATTATATTATTTTTAATACAATATTCATACTACTAAAAACGAGGTCAAAAGCAGGGACAAAAATCGACGGACAAGATTCGGTCGTGCAAAATCGAGGAAAATCGGACCTATCCGTTAGTTAATTATTTTTATTTTAATTTATATTTAATTTTAGAAGCTTTCACTATCCTTGGTTTTTTTCATTGGTATTTTTCGTATTGCGCGAATAATTTAACCGGATAAAATTTTATAATCGGCAGACAACATCGGATTAAATTAAAAATAATAATAATTAATTTACTTATCCTATGGATAGATTCGGATTATATTAATTAATTATAAAAACCAAAAGTACACATTTTTTAATAGAAATTTCTTAATATTTTTAAATTTTAAATAATTTTGAAAAACCGACGGACGATTAATGGGTTGTGTGCTGTTGGTTTTGGTGATCTGTTGGTTTTTGGTCAAGATTTGGTCAATTCATTTAATAGACAAATCGACGGACTAGCCGACTCTATCCGTGAGTTTGTCTAATTAAATCAGTCCAGAAAATTCCGAAAACCTCCTTTCTCACTTCCTCCCTCTTTTTCTTTCCCTCGTGAAAAATTCCTTCCCACCAACCCCATTCCACCGGCGTTTCTCCACCTAACCACCGCCGTCTCCCGGCTCGTGGTCGCTGCCCCATCCCCTCCTCCTTCATTGAACGCACCATTTTTAAAGTTTAGGATTTTTTCTCTTCATGTTATTATTAGATTAAAATTATATGTTTGTTAAATTGTTAATGTTATTAGATTTGTGTTACACCCATAAGTTTTTAACGTTTAATCGAAGCCTATTCGTATGTTATTTAAGTGTTTTAGAGTGCCATATGTACGAGAGAGTCGGAAAGGCCGAAAGAGTGCAAGTTGGAATTTCGCGGGAGAGGCCGAACCAAGGTCTTGAGAGGGAGCAAAGTGGCACGGAGCTGCTCCTCCCGCGTTAGCCAACGTGGCACGGGCAGAATCGGCGTGTTGGGCAGCATGCCACGTTGCCTTGTCTCCTGCCTCAAGTATAATAAGGGTCTCACACTTAGAAATGAGATCATAAATCATATAATGACGACCCGGCGGTGAGAACGAGGAAACATTTAATTTTCATCAGATTCGCACATGCTTGGTTCAAATCCAAATTAACTCGAGATCGGTATAAGGCTGCGAGGGGGCATTTTTTGCAGGAGTTAGTTTCGTGAAATTCGCCCGGCGCATCGTTGTCCCGCCGAGCCAAAGTTGTTGGAATTGCTACAAACTAGTGTTAATACGATCCCATGCTTAAAGTAAGTCTTTCTCCCTTCTAGACTTTCCAAGAAATAGGGGTTTCCACGTGTTGGTTAAGTTGGAATATAGTTAATATTTATATATAAAGTTTTCCTTTTTGCCGAATTTAGTGTTAAAACTAGTCTATCTTTCATTAACCACGATTTCAGTTGGGAAGAGCTATTGAATACTAATTGGAACCTATCGGTTAATCAGAAACCACTTAATTGAGGTATGTTAAGGCCATTTTCTTTCGGCAAGTTAGTTTCTTCGGCATAGTAGTCAAGTATGAATCCAGAGTAAAGCATGTCGGGAGCATGTTATCATGTTTAGTTGTTGTTGGCAGTTGAGACTCATAAATTGTATTATTTTGGGGTTTGGATTATACTGTATAGCTTAAGCGACCACCCCGGGGTTAATAAACTGTGTCACCGCCCGCTAGGGGTGAGGATACGTCGCTCTGCAGACGACATGCCGTCCGCAAGGGATGAAGATGGGGATCCGGATCCTCATATTTCCCGTGGTTGGCCTTATACACACCCCCGCCGAGTGTTTACGCCCGGGGTAGATATCGAGGAATCCTCCGGATTGAGACACAACTATAGTCGAGAGTGAGCGGGCTAGTTGCAGACCTAGGGGATGGTGAGACGCTTATAGCTGGTAGTTGACTTGGTATGAGCCGGATAGGTATATAGATTGAGGTGTACTCACTTAGGGCTAATAGGGGCCCAGTGAGTTGTGCAATCACGTCGTACCTTAGGCTTGTAAGGGCCGGGTAAGGTTTATGCTTGTTTTAGCTACTAATAGTTAGGCATTAAGACACCTCATTTGCAGGTATGAACCCTACCTTGGCCCAATGCAGTTATGTTTAGTCCTCTCATTTCACTACCGCGGTCGACTTGAGTCCATTTTCTTTACTTGATTATTAATGGAGTCCTATTTCTTACTTTCAGTCATTTAAAGTTATTGCTTTACATACTCAGTATCTGTGGTACTGATGCCCTCTTCTGGGGTGCTGCATTACTTGCCTGCAGGTACATAAAGACGGAAAGCGGAGTCCCTCGTAGTTCCGGTCAACCGTACGAAATGCGTGACTTCCTTCTTCCCGAGCTTGAGTGATAGAGGTTTATTTCTTTTTTGTACAGTATGGGTAGGCCCGGGGCCCTGTCACGACCATCTTATTACTCCTAGATGCTTGCAGAGATTGCATTACTTTCCTGTGGTTAGATGATATCAGCCGTATGGGGCTGTATGTGTTGTTTTTAGACTATGTGTTGAGTGTGTGGGGGCACATTTGGGTTTGTTGATTGGTGGTCTTATCGGTCATAGCTCAGTTTAGTATCTGATTTCGCTTTCCCGTTATAACGGGAATCATGGTGCCCTTGTCGGCCCCGCATAGGACTCCCTATGTTTATTTGTCTCTGGTTAAGTGTTTTATTTTCACGGTGGCTATAGGCACTTGTAGTAGGGGTTGTGTTTACAACCGCTATATAGCCCGTTATTTTCTTGATTCCAGAGTTAAGTCGGCTGCACCAGAGGTGCTTAGGCTCAATCAACTTAGTAGTTCGGGTCCTAGACGGGCTGGTGACAGTCATGCCTCCCGAGGTGGGCGTGACAAACTTGGTATCGGGGGAGTCGTATCCGGGGAGTGCAAAAGGCGCGTGCTAAGTAGAGTCTTGTCTATGGATGTGTTTGCACCACATACTATAGGCAGGAGGCTGCTAGGCATGATAGGATGATTACTCTTTCTTCTTGTCCAGTCATGCTATAGGCGAGTACGAGTATAGGGTTGAGTCCCTAAACTGTTCTGCTCTTTTGTTTACATAGAAATGTCGGACCGGCGACACCCTACAGCGAGGTAGGGAGGTTGGGTGTAGCAACAGGGAGAGGGCACAAGCAGGGTGCCTCTTCCTCAGTCAAAAATCCGGCCCTATCCTGAGGACGATACGGGTATCATCTCGACCTCCGGTGAGTCTTCACCACGTCGAGCCTCTTGGACGGTGTGACGGCTGCCAGCCACTCCCGGCCAGGTTTCTATACCCGTATCATCCGACCAGGAGGTTAGGATTGCAGTGGTTATGCTAGCCCAGATGATGGCTGCTCGCGCCAGCCAGTGCCACCTACAGTTGCATAATCCGCAGGAGCACGGTATCTTGAGGGTATGAGAGTTCCTAGCACTAAGTCCCTGCAATTCCTGAGGGGACGAGATCGGACCGAGGACCCTCCCAGGACTTCTTGGAGCCGGATGCGTGGATTTTAAGAGGTGATGCATACTACACACATAGAGTCAGTTGAGTTGGCGGTATTTCGGCTACGGGACATCGTTATGCTTGTGGTATTAGAGTTGGGAGAGGTCAGGAGAGATGTTCCCCTCCCGACTTGGCCTAGCTTCTTAGAGGCTTTCTTGGATCTCATTACCTACCGCGGGAGATTGACGGACCAGGTAGATCAGTTCCTACACTTGGGGCAGGGTTGATGAGTGTTCGGGAGTATGCCATGCGGTTGGTTCCTTGGCTCGATATGCTCCAGCTTTCGTGGACACAATGCGGGGCGGAGTACACCTTTATTATGGGGTTGAGCCGAATATGTTGATACCTGCATCATAGCCACACTATGAGAGGATATGGATATCGCCCCGTGTGTAGCTTTTGCTCAGAATATTAAGGGTATCGAGACAGCGGCAATGGGAGATTAGAAGGACAAGTCGGGGAGGAAGCGAGCGCCGCGAGGACGAGCCAGGGTGAATGCACGGGGAGGTCACGGAGAGGACCTAGGCCATAGTTATCGAGATGGGCCGCCTAGACCCCCGCCTCCACCACCGGCGATAAGGAGCATGTCTAGTCGCCGAGGGCAGCCCGAGCCCGGCGAAGGTTCGCGGCGGTAGGTTCTGACGAGTGGAGCGAGTGGTTTACAATACCACTTTGCCATATTGTGAGTCGATGCCGCTCTAGAGCATGCGGTATGGTTCCACGGCGTACTTTACATTTGTGGACGGGAGGGTCACTAGATGAGAATTGTCGGCTAAGGGTTAGGATGGCCAGGGATCGACAGGATGGGATCCTCGGTAGGATCACAAGCTCCAGCATCCTCGGGCGTAGGCCACGGTTGGTCGGTAGTAGAGAGGATCGGGGGCCTCCGGTTCGGAGTGCCGGCCAGGGCCGTACTTATGCACTATTGGGCGACAAGAGTCGAGTCGTCACCGGATGTTGTGATAGGTATCTTCGAGCATTTGCTCATCTTGCTTATATGTTGATAGATCCGGATCCACGCCTTGTCTTATGTAACACCATTAGTGGCTCGGAAGTTGGTATTATGCGGGAATTGCTTCGAAGACCTTTCTCGAGTGTCTACACACAGGGTGGTGACTCTATTATAGCCGAGAAGGGTCTATCGAGGTGTACGAGTAGAGGTTGCCGGTCGTTGAACTACGGCAGGACTTGATAGAACTAGAAATGGTTGATTTTGATGCTATTATGGGCATGGATGGCTAGCGCAATTTTATGCCAATGTTGAATGTTGGAACAAGATTGTCGATTCCACTTTCGAGGAGAGAAGTACATGAGTGGAAGGTGAGTACAGCCACGCCAAAAGGTAGGTTTATTTCCTATCTTCCCGCGAGAAAATGATAGAAAAAGTACATTTATCATATTGTCGAGTTGAAGATGTTCGGGTAGAGCCTCGGCCCTACAGTCTATTCCAGTGGTTAATAAGTTTCCCAACGTATTTCCGGATGAGCTTCTGGTATTCCCCCGAAGGAAATTGATTTTGCAATCGATCTATACCAGGCACTCAGCCTATATCCCTATTCCTCATATCGGACATTTCTTTGCTAAGCTCGAGAGAACTAAAGGAACAATTGAAGGTTAACCAGACAAGGGCTTTATCGGGCCGAAACCTCACCATGGGGTGCGGTTGTTTGTGAGGAAGAATGAAGACTCCCTCCCCTTACTGTGTAGATTGTCGGTGTTGAATAAAGTCACTATCAGGAATAAGTACCTTCCCGGAATAGACGATTTGTTTGATCGGCTACGGGAGGGCGAGGTATTTTCAAGATTGACTTAAGATCGGGATATCATCGGAGTCGGGTTCGTGAAGAGATATTCCAAAGGCGCAGCCGAGGACCCTGACCACTTTGAATTTCCTAGTCAAGTCCTTACCCGGATGACAAATTCCCGGCAGTGTTCATTAACTGATGAACAACGTTTTTCGAACCATACTTGGACTTGTTCGTGATAGTATTTATCGATGATATTTTGGTATATTTCCATTCATAGGCAGATCAGGGATCATCTACGGACGGTGCTCCAAATTCTTAGGACCGCCAGAATGTATGCAAAATTTCTAAATGTGAATTTTGGGCTGGTCGGTAACACTTCTTGGGCCATATTGTCTCAGATCCTGGTATACAGGTAAGATGCGCGGAAGATAGAGCGGTGAAAACGTGGCCTAGACCTACCACTCCGATTGAGGTACGTATTTTCTTGGGGTTAGCCGGGTATTATAGAAGGTTCATGGAAGGGATTTTCCACTTTAAACGTATCATTAGCAATTGTGAGAGGCGGCAAAATTCCAGTGGCGAGGCATGTGACCGAGCTTTCGGGGGCGAAGGCAGTTGACATCGGCACGGTGCTAGTGTTTCTAGAAGAGCAGTTACTCTGAGTTTATTGTGACGCTTGGGTGTTGGGTTAGGATGTGTTGATGCGGCATGTTAGGTGATTGCCTATGCTTCCGGGCGGCGGAAGCATGAGAAGAACTACCCTACCCATGACGCAGGTTAGCGCGGTGATTCATGCAGGAAAATGTGAAGACACTACGTATGGCGTCCTCGTAAGATATTTTCACTAATCACAAAAAGCCTGCAGTATGTTTTCACTCGAAGAGTTGAATTTGCGTTGGTTATACAGCTAGCAGGATTATGACGTGAATATTTTATATCACCCGAAGGCTTAATGTGTAGCAGTGCCCTTAGCGCAAATCCATGAAGCCTGACATATTTATAGCCCGAGCAGCAGGAATTGGCTCGAATTGCATCAACTAGCTAGTTTAGTCGTTCATTATAGTAGAATCATGAGACGATGAAGCGGTAATCCAGAATCCCGCGGTGTCATCATTGGTTGTGGAAGTGAAAACGTGATGTAAAGTCCTAGCACAGTTTCATCTCAGAAATAGGGTCCAGCGAAGGGAAGTGACAGATTTCCAGGTAACCGAGGACGAAGTTCTAAGATATAGGGATCGCCTCTGCGTTCCGGATGTGGCGGGAGCTTTTCCGGGGAAGTGGGCGAGGTACACTATGCCCGTTACTCTCTCCATTCGAGTTCGACAAAAATGTACCATGACATAAAAGAGATTTACTGGTGGCCGGGAATGAAAAAGGGGATAGCAGAATTCGTAGCTCAATGTCCCAATTTGCCAACAGGTGAAAGCTGAACATCAAAAACCAGACGGGCCCGACACGGGATATAGTAGTGCCTTTATGAAAATGGGAGGCGGTTAATATGGATTTCATAGTAGGGTTACCCCGTACCGGACGTAAATATGATTCTATTTGGGTAGTGTTGACAGTTGACAAAATCAGCTCACTTTCTGCCAGTAAGGGCTACCTTTTCAGTCGAAGATTATCTTGAAGTGTATATTGAAATAGTCGATTGCATGGTGTTGTTTGTCAATTATCTATGACGGAGGGCGGTTTACAGCTAAGTTTTGGCAATCTTTTTAGAGGCCTGGGGGACGCAGGTTAACCTGAGCACAACCTTTCATTCTCAGAAAAACGGGCAGGCAAAACGTACCATCCAGACGCTCGAGGATATGTTATGAGCGTGTGTGTTAGATTTTGGAGCGGTTAGGATGAACATCTACCGCTTATGCAATTTTGCCTATAACTGCGGTTATCATTGACAATTCGGTGGTGCCTTATAAAGCGTTATATGGGCGGAACTGCAGATCTCCAGCTGGTTGGTTTTGAGGTAGGAGAATTAGCATTGATTGGGCAAATATTATTCATCGGTCAGAAGAAAGTAAAGCTTATTAGAGAGCGTCTGTGCCCAATATTTCAGGCCGTCAATCTTATGCGATGTGCGGCGAAGAAACCTAGAATTTAATGTGGGTGATTGGGTATTCCTGAAGGTTTCACCGATGAAGGGTGTGATGAGATTTGATAAGAAAGGCAAGCTTAGCACGAGGTTTATTGGGCCTTATCAGTTTCGTCGAAGGATAGGCCGGGTGGCAGGTGGATTTACCCCCAAAATTATGTCTGTTCACAGTTTTTCACGTATCAATACTAAGGAAGTGTATGGGAAGTCCCTCCCGGATTGTCCCTAGTTAAAGACGTCCAAATCACTGAGGTTAGCTTTTGAAGAAGCTCAATAGCCATATTAGATCGGCAGATTCTAGCTAAGAACTAAAGATGTTGCTTCCCGTTAGGTGTTATGGCGAAATAAGAACCGAGAGGAGATGACACAGGAGGCGAAGATGATATGAAGCAGAGATATCTCAGTTATTTCAGACTTAGTCGAGATTGTGCGGCTAAGTATATTGTTGTTGTTTCATAGGTTGCATTACATACATGTACATGGGGTATTGACCCAGGTCTATTGTAGAAATGAATGTCATAGTGTTGTGTGGAGTACTTGTATTGGACTTTTACGCGTTTGGGGTTTGGATGAATCCATATTACGGGGGCTTCTGCCAATTTTTTTCCAAAGTAAGTAATTGCAAGGTTAAGGTTCCTACAGAATAGGAGTTAACATTCGAGGGCGAATGTTCTTAGAGGAGGATGTTACACCCGTAAGTTTTAACGTTTAATCGGCCTATTAGTATGTTGGTTAAGTGTTTCAGAGTACCATACGTGCGATGAAAGGGCCCGGGAGAAAGGCAGTGAGTGCAAAGTCGGGATTTCGCGGGAGGCCAGCCAAGCTGCGGAGGCAAAGTGGCACGGAGCTACTCCTCCGCGTTACTCAACGCGTGGCACGGCGCAGAATCAGCGCATTGGGCAGCGTGCCCGTTGCCTTAATACGCTGCCTCAAGTATATAAGGTCACATAGAAATGAGATCATAATTCTGTATAATCACGACCCGGCGAGGTGAGAACGAAGGGAAACATTTAATTTTCCCTCCGATTACGGCGCTAAACGCCGTCCAAATCAAATTAACTTCAGTATCGAAGTATAAAAATTTCTGAGGAGCATTTCTACGGGTTAGTTTCGTGAAGGTCGCGGTGAAACTTCGTCCCGCCGAGCCAAAGTTGTTGGAATTGCTCTAAACTAGTGTCAATACGATCCTAGGATTAAAGTAAGAATTTATGATTAATAAACTATAAGTTTAAAAATGCAGACAACAAACAATTCAAATAAGATTTTAAAATTATTAAATTTTATATATAAAATTTTCCTTTTTGCCGAATTTAGTGTTAAAACTAGTCCTATATTTCCAATAACACGATTTCAGTTAGGAAGAGCTATTGAATACTAATTTGGAACCTATAGTGAGTTAATGAAACCACTTGAGTGAGGTATGTTAGGCATTTTGTTTCGGCAAGTTAGTTTCTTGAGCATAGTAGTCCAGTATGAATCCCAGTAAAGCATGCCAGGAGCATGTTATCATGTTTAGTTGTTGTTGGCAGTTGAGACTCATAAATTGTATTATTTTGGGTGGATTACTGCACCAGTATGGCTTAGCGACCACCCTAGGGTTAATAGCTGTGTCGCCGCCCGCCATGGGTGAGGATACGTCGCTCTAAGGAGTGGCATGCCATCCGCAAGGGACGAAGATGGGGATCCAGATCCTCATATTGCTGTGGTTGGCCTTATACACACCCCCGTCAACCGTTTACGCACAGTGTAGATATCGGGAGTCCCTTCGGACTCGAACACGGCTTCGATCAGGGGTTGAGCAGGCCCGATTCTGCAGAACCAATGTTGGAAGCTTAGTGGTTGACTCAGTATGACACAGATGAGGTATATAGATTGAGGGGGTGTACTCATTGGGGCTAATGGGGGCCCAGTGGTTGTGCAATGACGTCGTACCTTGGAAACTTGAGGGACGAGGTAAGGTTTATGCTTGTTTTAGATGCGATAGTTAGACGGTAAGACCTCATTTTCTAGGTATGAACCCTACACTGCTTCACTTATTACAGTTATGTTTAGTCCTAATTTACTACCGCGGTCAGCTTGTTCATTTCTTTACTTGATTGTGTCGAGTCCTATTTTCTTACTTTGATCATTTAAAGTTATTGCTTACATACTGTTACACGTGTGCGACACCTCTCTGGGGTGCTGCGTGCCCACCTGCAGGTACACATAGACGAGGATGGTCCCTGTGGTTCATGATCCATGTCTGAACCGTCGACTCCCTTCTTCCAGGAGCTTGAGTGATAGGAGTTTATTTCTTTTGTTTGTACAGAGTATGGGTAAGGGTAGGGGCCTGTCCAGGCCATCTTATTTACTTACTCTAGAGGCTTGCAGGTGCATTACTTCCCGTGGTTAGATGATATCCCGATCGTATGGGGCCCATATGTATTTTAGACATGTGTGTTAGCCGTGTGATTTTTGTTTAGGCTGATGATTGGTGGCCTTGTCGGTCACTTAGCTCGGTTTAGCATCGATTTCGCTTTTGTTATAACGAGGGCTGTCATGGTATTGTCGGCCGCATAGGACTCCCATGTTTGTTTGTCTCTGGTTAGCATTTATTTTTCATAGGTGGCTATAGGCCTTGTCATTTGGGGGATTTGTGTTTGCAGTAGTTATATAGCAGTTGTTTTCTTGATTCGAGTTAGAGTCGGCTAAGTACTGAGGTGCCAAACTCAATCCGCTCAGTAGTTCAGGTCCTAGATGGGCACCAGGTGTCAGTCATGCCTCACAAGGTGGGGCGTCTGTTTATATTAGTTGTGTAGGTATTAGTTAGAATTGTTGAATTTTGGAATAATGTTATTGTCTAAATTATTATTTAGAATTGTTTGATTTTGATAGTGTTAGATTTAGATAATGTTAATATTGTAAGTTGTTGTTAAGAATTATTTAATTTTAGATAATGTTATGGTAAGTTATTGTTAGAATTATTAGATTTAGATAATATTATTGTAAGTTATATATTGTTAGAATTGTTAGATTTAGATAATGCTATTGTTAAATTGTTGGATTTAGTTGAATTATTTCATTCCTAGATTTAGTTAGATTTCAAAGCATATATTCTTATTTATTCTCTAATTCGTTTGAAATTGCTTGTGAATTTAAAAATTTAAAAAACAAATTAGAAATTTAGCTTATATATTTGACTTACTTTGGAGTGATTGAATTAGAAATTAAAACTTTATGGACAAAGTTAGAAAGCGAAGTTAGAAATTTATAATGTGTAAGAATAAAATAATTAAAATTATTAAATAATATAATTTAAAAAATGAAAAAATAAAAAAATTAACTATTAAATTATTTAAATATTAAATAATTTAAATATTAAATAATTCAACCATTTATAAATAATAAAATTGAATTATTAATATAAATTAACTATGAAATAATTCAACCATTAAATAATAAAATTAAATTATTAATATAAATGAATTATTAAATAATTTAACCATTAAATAATAAAATTTAATTATCAATATAAATTAATTAATTTAAATTTATATGTGTAATATAAAATATCTATATTTTTATAGATGAGTCATCATTTGTGGAGTATTATAGAACTAATGCAAATCGTGGGGGCGCCAGAGATGCATTTATTTAAACTGGTAAAGAGGTTATCAACCATGCAATGTTGCTATGCTCTTTCAAGGCGATGGGTTGATTAGACCTTGTAAGAAATACAATTGCATGAAATTTTTAAACACGATAAAGTTATAGTTCATATTTACGTTATGAGTTAAGCCTAGATATTTTGTGGGTGATCATGGTGAGACTGATGGAGAGAATGGTATAATTTATAATTTGATCAGTGAAAGTAGTAGTTCTGCATATGATCAAAGTAGTGTTCAACATCGGGAAGAGTGCATGAAATGGTCAATGATGCGTTCGGGATACAATATGGGATGGAACCTAACGGTATTTCGAAGGAAACTCCCAATGAAGAAGTAATGCTCTTCTACCAGCAACTAGAAGAGCTAGTCTTCCACTATGTGTAGGGATTCTGCATTCTGAGTTATCCGTTGCAGTTAGACTAATCAATATCAAATCAAGTGGAGTGTTCCTCTAGCTGCTATGGACTACATGGTTGGTTTTGGGGGAATTAGTTAGCACGAGTTGAACATACCTAAGAATTTCCTGTCGGGCAAAGAAATTGGTTTTCAAGTTAGGATTGTCGTATGATAGAATTCATTATTGTGAAAATGGTTGAATGTTGTTTTATAAGAATGATGGAAATCTAGAAAATTGTAAGTTTTATGGACACGGTCGTTTTAAGCGGACTCCTGGTGGGAAGATGGTTCCAGTTAAGGCGATGCATTATTTACCTCTTATACCTTGGTTACAGAGGTTGTACGCATCGATGAGTTATGCTCCTCATATGAGATGGCACCGTGAGAATAGAAGGGTTTCTGGTGTTATGTCTCATCCATCAGATGGAGAACCTTGGAGACATTTTGATAAAAACTTATCAATTTTCTAATGAACCAAGAATGTTAGATTAGGCTTGTGTGCAGAAGGTTTCACACCATTCTCTGTTTCTACTGCACCATACTCTTGCTGGCCTGTATTTCTTACTCCGTATAATCTTCCACCTGAAATGTGTATGATAAGTCCCTACATATTTCTAAGTTGTATTATCCCTGGTCCTCGTAATCCAAAAAAATTTTGATTGACGTTTATCTACAACCTTTAATATTTGAGTTAAAACAATTGTTGTAAGTTGTAGTGACTTATGACATATCAGTAAAGAAGAATTTCCTTTTGTGTGCTTGTTTAATGTGGACTATAAATAATTTTTCAGCATAAGGATGTTGTCTGGTTGGATGACTATTGGAAAATTATCTTGTCAAAATTGTATGGAAAATAGTAATGCATTCACATTAAAATATGATCGTAAGAATTCATGGTTTGATTGTCCTTTGTCGGTTCTTGCCAATGGATCACGAGTTTAAGAAGAACAAAACACGCTTTCCGAAAGAATAAGATTGAAAATGATCCGCCACCTCCATTATTGTCAAGAAAAATTTGGGAGAGAGTTTTTCACTTGCCAAAGGCAACGGAGGCTACACCTTCTAGACTTTGTTGATATGGTGTTGGACATAGTGGGTAAACGAGAACATATTTTGGGAGTTGTTGTATTGGAGGACAACCTTCTACAACAATCTTGATGTGATGCACACTAAAAAATTATTTTGATAATTTGTTCAACACACCGCGATGAATGTTAAGGGTTAGAAAAAGATAATTCAAAGGCTAAATGGACTTAAAAGCGCAAGAAAGAAACTATAAATTTGCAAGAAACATACAATAATAAACGGTTAAAGCCTAAGGCGAGTTTTCCATTCACATTGAAAAGAACAACATGAGATTTGTGAGTGAGTTAAGGAATTTGAGAATGCACGAGGGCTATGCTTCATCTGGGGAAGCATGAAGATATGACTAAAGGAAGTTGTGTGGTATGAAAAGCCATGATTATCATGTTTTTCGTGAAAATTTTAATTCCTATTAGATTTAGCGGCTACCTAATAGGATTTGGAAGCACTTACAGATGTAAGTTTATTTTTTAAGGATTTGTGTAGTAATACTTTGTGGGAAAATAATTTAGAAAGGATGGATCAGAATATTACTGTGATTACTACTAAGTTGGAAAATATCTTCCCGTGCGGATTTTTTGATGTTTGAGAACATTTACCGATTCACCTCGTACATGAGCCGTGCCTTGGAGGACTAGTTCAATAAATATGGATGTACCCATTCGAAAGGTACTAAAAATGTGACTTTGTACACAATGAATTCCTTTTTTAAAAGTTGGTTTTTATAATTACTAACATAAAAAAATTTATCTTTTGAACTATTGGCAAGTGCAAAAGAAGCGTTAGCAAGTTCTAAGATTGAAGGATCTAGATATGAAGCTTATCTTGCAAGGGAAACTGCTCATTTTTTTCTTGCTATTTCGATCAACAAGTGCCAAGTTTGAGAAATAAGCCAACCCGCAATGATGACGGTGATATTGATCCCGGCCAACTTGGCGATTTTAATTTTTAATCAATCGAGGTTGAGGTTTTGCAATCAAATGAGGTTTGAGTAGTATGGAAATGCAATCTATTGTGACACATGTTTTGTATTGCGAGATACAATCATATCTTAAGTAAGTTCTAAATCTTAAGTAAGTTCTAAATGATGTTATTGAATAATATCATTTAAATACTAAGGGTTAAACTAACGAAAAATCTCAATTTATTGAACAGTTACTTTGTAGGACAGTGGGGTAATGAAGCCATCCATATATACGAGGTTATCTGATTGGCTGAAAGACTATGTAAGTTTTCAATATCATGTTAACAATATAAGTACAACATAATCATTTACGTAAAGAATATTTTTTTAAACACTACGTAGGTTCATGATGAAAATAGCACTATTGAACATTTGCAAATTGTGAGTGATGTTGCACACGGGCCTGATAGTCAAATTCAGTCGATAAATAAATATTGTGTCAATGATTTCAAGTTTCAAACAGACGAAACTTCTAAGTATGAGAAAATAAATAATATCGGAGTGTGCGTTAAAGGCGATGTAGACGGTAATGGCCAAACTGTTGATTATTATGGTGTGATATAAGAGATAATGAAAGTTAGGTATACTGGATGACCGAGGAAAAAGATAGTACTATTTTGGTGTAAGTGGTTTGATCCATCGCACAGAGGTACTAGGGTGAATCAACAACATAATATAGCTAAAGTTAAGCATACCGGGCAGTATAATCGTTATGATCCTTTCATCATTGCACAAAATGCTAAGCGGGTATATTATGCTCCATATCCTTTGTGTAGAGACAAGGCTGATTGGTGGGTGGTTATAAAGACTAAGCTCGTGGATTGGATAGAGATTGATAATGTGTTGGATGTGGCCTACCAAAATGATTTGGCGGTTATTCATCAAACTGTGGATGCTGAGTTAGCATAAAATTTAGAATATCCTGAACACATATTAGAAGAAGTTTCTGATGATGAAGTAATAATTGAAATTGTAAATGTTGAGGATGAATCAGATAATGAAACTAAACCAAGTGAGGGAGAAGAATCAAATAATGATTATGAAACAAGTGAGGAGGAGGAGTGAGAGAATGATGGAAATGAAACAATCAAGGAGGAAGAATAGGAGAATGATGATTAGCACGTAACTTAATTCTTTTAAGTAATTATTATATTTAATACTTGTATTATTTTTTAATTATATACTCTAATGTAAACTTATATGCAGATATCTTCAGGTGATGCTGATCGAGGTCATAATAGTAGGGGTAGTAAATCGAGTAAGAGTAATAGAAAACACATAGGAGACCACTAGATTCTAGTGTTACTTTGGGTGGTCTTTCAGCTACTCCACATACACATTCTTCTCCACCTCTATGCTATGTCCCCTATGGCACTGGGCATCCGACACATTCTTCTATGCCTCCATTTCCTACTACTTCTCACACTTTCACGCCTACACCTGACATTCGTTTACCATGGGGAAACTCGACGTATTCATTATCTGGTACTCCTTCCCCGAGTGGATCATCTCCTCATATTTTGTCTTGCGACTCAGAGATAGTAGCTCTGAGTCAGACTTACATGATACTTTTAGTACTCCACCCTTGACTCAGTCATATAGAGCACTAACACCTGCACTGGCACCAGCACCTGGAGAGCCATAACCAGGATATATAGACAATCTCGGTAGACCAGTGATCGTGTCTGATGAATCTGGGTAAGTTTTACTTTGTTTTTGATTTAGATTTATAATATTTAATCTTAATGTTATACTTATGACTTGACATGTTTATTGTCATTTTTACAGGTTTCATCCGAGAAAATAGAGTAGAAATGCTCTAAGGGACAAAAATCGGAGGATTTATGATCGATCTTATCGAGTTGGAGTGAAATACCACATCGGATATGACAGGACATGTTTAATTAGTTTAAGGTATATAAATTAATTATTATTTGATAAAATTCTCCTTTGACCCGTGATTATTATATATCATCTAATACTGTTGATCATTGATTACAGACATTGTGTAACTTCCTCAGCACGATAAGACAATAGCCACAGACTTCGAGAGGAAGGACAGTTCAAGGATGTCAGATTGGTTTAGGGATGCCTGATTAAAGAATAAGAGGCCTGAGTGGATGCTACCTCATTTTTTTGAGGAGCTTCATAGATATTGAAGCACGCCTGAATTTAAGGCAAAGTGTGAATAGGCGAAGAAGGCCAGGAGTGAAGGAAAAGGTGGCTCATTGCACATTGGGGGTGTAAAGAGCCAAGGGATGATAGCTAGAGAATTGGTTAGTAATTATTATATTCAATACTTATATAAATTTGATTAAATTTTATATATTGTCTAATTTTGATTACACTTTATTTGCAGGCCAAAAAATTGGGTGACCCGACTCAAAAGGAGCTATTTCAGGCTACCCATGTAAAGAAGAAGAAGAACAAGTCAGATTCGGATACATGGATCTAGAAAAGAGCTGAACAAGCCTATTAAGTTCATACATCTTATATATAAATAGTACTATGTTAAGTTTAATTTGAACAACCATATTATACTCACTTTTCTTTAATTATGTAGATGGATTATCAGCGTCTCTTGTCTGAGTACAGATAGGCTCAGGAAGCCCAAGGAGGGCCGATCCAGCCTCCGCCGGATGTTGCTACCCAGATTTGGACTGAAAAAGTGGCCGGTAAAAGGAAAAAGGGGAGAGTCTATGGCCTAGGATCTAGGAATTCGGTTCGACGGATTCAGTCCGGACTAGAATATATTATCTCTTCTAGCCAGGCTGTGTCACGCCCCGAGTCTATACCCTGGACGAGACACAATACTTAGGATCACAAGTAACTCCAAGTCAACCCATGGTCCATCATAACACTAGCTATTTTGAGAAAACCATAGCAGAAGCTTTAAATAACGAAATCATTTAAGAAAAACTAATTTAATAGTAAGTTCATACATCTGAAAGAACAATAATACTAAATATCTAAAAACTCTATCTGAAATCCATCTACTAATGATGAGTTGCTGACAAGCCTCCAGCTAACTCTAAATTCCAATTGAAAGGAAATTTACAGAAGTAAATGAAATATCATCCTCGAAAGATGAGAACTCACCACTGCTGCTGCTGAAATCACCCGAAGAGATCTACTAAAGGCGCTGAGACTGGGAACCTACGGCTGTATCATAAAACGATACAACATAGGAAGTATGCGTCAATACTTTGAATTTACTGAGTAAGTGAGATAAACCATACACAAGAAATAAAAGTGCTGAACTGAAAAGACATGCAATGACCAACTTAAGCTACTGAATTGAATAACTGTAATATCTGAGATGGTCTAAAAGACCCTTTCTGATGGTCAAGGATATGCCCTAAATCTGAGATACCAAACTGAACTGATCTGAACTGACTATTCTGAAACTGAACTGAGCTGACTAGTGGGAGAATTTATAACCAACATATAATCACGTGAGCTAGATGTGGAGTCCGATGTATACACCCTATTGGTAGGAACCAATATACCTTGTCAGGGATAAAGGCATGAACTGCGTGATCACAAATCGGGGCCATGAGGCCAATAAAACTGTAACCTACGGTGGCAACGTAGTTCTGGGAACCTGGGTTCGCTGGAACCCCGGTTCGCTCGGTGTTATGTCCTACTCCCACTGGAAAGTCCTAGACTGAATACTAAGTTGATAACTCGAAATGGGGTCCCAAGACTAGTCAGGAATACCTATTTGAAAGCACCCTGAGAGTCTTATCGGACTAAATTCTGTAATTGGGTTCTAAGACTGGTCAGAGCATGCTTATCTGGGAGCTCGTGACCATCTAAAGAACAAGCTATAATCTGAGACTGGGGTCCTAAGGCTAGTCAGAGCTGCTAAACTGAAGTGTCATGACCGGCTAAAGAACCACTAAAGCTGATACTGAGTCTAGTTCTGATAACTGGGAGGCACTGCTGACACCTCAAGATTTTCTGTAGTCAAACTGATTAGCTGACATTTCTGACTAACACTGACGATTCTAGCATTCTGACTGAGACTAAACTACCTTGCAGCTAACTGAGATTTCAACACATACTAACAACATGGGAATCCACAACAGTGATAGAGTCAAGCAACAAGGAAGACTAACCCAACAGACAAAATTCTGCGTGATCACATTCAACATTAGGGCTAAGTCATCCTTACAAGAAAGAGCATTTATACGATATTTAGATAATGGAGAATATCCAATAATCAACTTAGGACATATTTCACAAGCTATAATGGAATCTGGCATATAATTCATACACATTCGGAAGCTCAGGGCTAGAATTCACTTTATGGAAACAATATCAACATAGTCTTAAACTGATGGAATCTTATCTAAAATAAACATGGACAACATTCTACATGAGTTCCAAGAAATCTGATATATATATATTCCCTTCACAATCGAAAACTCAGGGATAGAATTCATAGAACTAGGAGGGATTTTGGGCACACAAGGGAATAACTATTCCTTTGTTGAATTCCCACATACCTGGCTAAATTTCCCTAGATAAAGAAGCTTAAATGACTGCAACTGGTGAGCAACCCTAGACCTTGCTTGAGAGCTCTCGAGAGAAGACTTACGAAATTTTCTCTAAAAATCTGAGTGGGAATGAGGGGGAAACCATTTAGCCCCTCTAAATTTCCTTAAAATAGACCAAAGCGACGTAGTTTAGAGTCCAGGAAGTTATGAAATTACTAAAATACCCTTAGAAAATTCGCAAGAAAATTGACTGCCAGTCCCCCATGAGGGACCTAACAGGTCGTGCCCAGAGACCACGAGTCGTGGTCACCTCTGGTGAGGTACACTGCTAAAAACCTCATACTAGTCACCACGAGGGACACCATGACTTGTGGTGACCCACCCACCGCCAACACTGCCTAAAACTTCCTGGAGTCACCACGGGCGACACCACGACTCATGGTGCGCCAAACGAGTCGTGGTGAGGACCCGTTGAATACATGGCCTGACTTTCTAATCTCCCAATCGAACACTAACGACGGATCACCCTACAACTCGTGGTCACCCCTCTTTTCCAAAATTTTCAATCAAGTTCAAAGTCCTCACCACGAGTCACTTAACGACTCGTGGTCACCCCCACGGGTCACAGAATGACTCGTTCTGTGACCTGGTGCAGATTTTTCAGTTTTCTCTGTTTTAACTCTCGGGTCTAGTCTTTGAGTTTGTGGGGCATTACAATATCTCCCCCTTGGGAGCATACATCCTCAAATGTTGGAAAACACGCAGGACAGTATAGAATGGAAATATTTATACTCAAATACTGATCATGAAAGTTGAAAACTTACGGAATGACTACCTCCGAACTGAATCATAAGTTTGAACTGAATTCACTAATCATACATATATTCATTTACATGAAAGAAACTGAAACATACGAACTGAAAGCAGTTTTTTTGGGAGGAAATTGATACCTTAATCTAAAACTGAGCCGAAAGGGAACAAATGTGGGTATCTAGCCTTCATATCTGCTTTGGCCTCCCACGTAGCTCCCTCAATCTGTTGATTCCTCCACAAGACTTTGACCGAAACTACCTCCTTGTTCCTCAGCTTACGAACCTGACGGTCAAGGATCTGGACTGGGACTTCTTCGTATGAGAGATTATCTTTCACTCCCACACTGTCCAATTGCACAATTGAAGTTGGATCATCGATGCACTTCTTCAATAGTGACACATGGAATACTGGGTGCACAGATGCCAACTCTAAAGGTAATTCCAGATCATAAGCTACCTTGCTAATTCACCTCAGAATTCTGTAGGGTCCCACATATCTCGGACTGAGCTTTCCTTTCTTCCCAAATCTCATTACCCCTTTCATGGGTGAAATTTTCAAATAAACCCAGTAGTTCACCGCAAACTCCAATTCTCTTCTCCTCACATCAGCATAAGATTTCTGACGGCTCTGAGCTATTTTCAATCTTTCTCGGATGAGCTGTACTTTCTGCATAGCTTCATGAACTGAGTTTGGCTCGATCAAAGTAGCTTCACCAACCTCAAACCAACCAATAGGAGATCTACACCTCCTTCCATATAATGCCTCAAACGGGGCCATCTGAATACTGGAGTGGTAGCTGTTGTTGTAAGCAAACTTGATGAGAGGCAAGTGATCATCCCAACTACCCTTGAAATCGATCACACACGCTCTCAACATATATTCTAGGGTCTGAATAGTTTGCTCAGCTTGTCCATCTGTTTGCAGGTGAAAAGTTGTACTGAGCTTGACCTGGGTACCAAGTCCCTTCTGAAAAAATTTCCAGAAATGCTAGGTGAACTGGGTACCTCTGTCTGAGATAATGGATAATGGCACCCCATGAA
>JACEIK010012217.1:10358-22763 GCA_018107945.1 Datura stramonium | reverse complement strand
CATTCATAATTCAATAATTAAAACTCAATTAAATCATACCCATAAAGAGAAATCACATTTTCATGCATTTGAGTAAAATCCCATAGACTTGAATAGGAGGGTTGATGATTTAAATTGAAATTTGGGCATGGGTAGGGAAGAATTTCACCCATTCTAAAACCCTACATACCTGGGAATGGATTGACTCAAAGTTCCTTGAACACCCACAAAGAAATTGATGAAAATTTGGGGAAGAAGGCCTTGAATCTCCCAAAAATCTCTCTAAGCTTTTCATGAGAATGGGCATGCAAAAAGGACTTAACCCTTCTCACTTAGAAAATATCCAATACAACGTAATTTAGGGTCTCAAAGCACGGAAAATTCGAAAATTCCCTTAATAAAATTTCCCTGAAAACTGTCTCGGACGGACCAACGACCAACCCAATGGGTCGTGGCAACATACCATGACTTTTGGTATCGAGTCGTTGGGTCCACTGCCTCATAACACATCTCAGATCCTTCCCACAACTCGTTACTTCAAACCACGGGTCGTTGAATTGACCGTCGTCAATTCCTTGACCAATCTGACTTCCATTTCCACGAGCCTCACCACGACTCGTGGTGCCTTCCAACAAGTCGTGGTCTCCATCCATTGAATTCACTGGAAACCTCAACCCACAAGCAACGACTTGCAACAAAAGGCCGTTCCTCCTCACCACGAATCATGGGATGCACCGTTGTTTCTCCTTCAGCCTAAGCTCAGTCCTTCTAACGGCTGGTAACAACGACTCGTTGTTCCTGACAACGAGTCGTTACACCGTCCGTTGTCACCACAGCTCCCTTCAACCCCCATTCCATGACTGCTTTCGATGACTCATGGTATCCACCCACGAGTCATTGAGTCGTCCGTTCTGTGATTTTTTTTCCAGTTTTATGCATTTCTCAAATTAAACTCCCGGGTCTATTCTTAGGCCTTTCCGGGGTATTACTGTTGTGATACATGTTAGACAAAATGGTGGTCTTGTCGGCCCGCATAGGATGGTATTGTTATTGCACCTGTTGGGTTAGCTATTTTTATGCAGGTTTATATCGCGGCCTTGTCGGCTTGAGGCAATTTTTATAGCCGAGATATAGCCGTTTGTTTTCTTGCTATGTGATGCTGGCATGCACAAGAAGTGTATGTGTCCAGCCAGGTCAACTCAAAGTACAGTATGACATTAGGTGCCAGTTACACCTCCCAAGATGGGGCATAACATTATATTTTCCCTTTCAGTCATGACCTGCAGGGGACTCTAGAAATCTATTTATTGTACACCCAATCATAGGAGACCTTCATCATACCTGTCTGTGTAGTCATGTCCGTACACCCAGCCGTATTGAACATTTAGTCATACCTGTCTGTATACTCACTCATACCGCTCACCCGGAAGCTCACCTCGTGCATGAGTCACTCATATCCAAGAACTCGCTGACGACTTGATTGTACTAATTTACTCATATAGATTTTCACCTTGGCCCTAGGCCCCTCATTCTCAACATGTAGATAATTTACCTTCCCATATTACATATCACTTCATTTACTTACTCGATCATCACAGACTCCACTTATCATTTCAAGAAACAATTTATCACAGTTCAATTATCAACAAAGTCACACACAAACAAGAGTTACGCATTACCAACTACAGCACAATCATAGTTCGAGGCCATTTCACAACTAGTTAAGTATTACATCATTTACATCCGAAAGTTCAATGATGAGGTGCAAGCTGGTACTCTCACGAGATTGGGCTTCGCTTCAGTGGCATCACTGCCGCCACTGAGGTCTCGCTATAGCAATACTGTTCTAGCAGTGCTTCGACCGGGTATTCACCAAGATTTTCCATGAATTGTCTCTTCGCAATCAGCTCACCAATTATTCCCATCCTCTCATAGTCAATTCTTTCATCATTTTACCCTTTCTCCTTAAGTAACAATAATTAATTCAACATAAATCATGAATCATATCACATATACACATATCAAACTAACCCATTAGACCATTAATTTATATGAGAGCATGACTATCCCATACCCTTGCCATGACCATACTACAGTCCCTTATTCGAGACACAAATTGGGATAACCCCTTACGATTTACTCACACCGATAATAATCCAGAGGTTTAATCTCAGGAATCTTTGTTCCCACGAACGTCATGTTATGGTGTGTTAGTCACCCTCTCTATTTATTTCTGATTACCCTCGTCTCGTAGGTACCAATTGGTTATAAAATATCTAATGGTAATTAACTTGAAATTTCTCCTTACTCATCAATGACACATCAAGTATGCGCACGTATACGTTTCGCTAATCAAAGTCTAACATGTAAGGAAGTAAGCCATAGCCTACCTAGGTGCCAAGCTATGATCGAGAAATTCCCCATTGCTTGCTTACCTCAAGTTTCGAGTTTTAACAAAAAATTGTCATGAAGGAGGGTTAAGTCTTGCCTTTTCTCCTTTTGTTTAGAAATCCTAATTTCTGTTCTTGGGCATTTTTATTCAGCACCTCTTATGGGAATAGATTTTTAAATCATAACTGAGACAAGATTGTGAACTTCTGGTCCGCGTCACCTGCTGCAGTAATGGTACTTTGGCTGCAATGGTGCCGCTATGGCGGAAACAGTTCATTGCAGTGGCCCTGCTCCTGGGTATACCCGATTTTAACTTAGCCCATTCAAAATCATTTGTCTTATAATCTTTTAATTCTGGGGACTTCGCCCAGGCTTGTGAAAATTTTAAATTCTACCCATGCTTAGGTTGTTAGGGTGCTATAACAGTTGATTGGGTCATTACATCAGATACCAATTAAAAATCCATTCATCCCCAAACGGTCCTGTGATATGTGTGAGGGTTTTTAGTCATCCTATTTTTATCCTGACGCCTGTCATAATTCCATTGCTTCTAGCCGACACTGTGTCCCTATTGATATCTGTTTCTCGGTCCTTGGACTAATTTTCACAGGACTCTTTTATTACACATTTCCCTTAAATCCATTCACTATCTACCAACTAACACGTCAAGAATCAAGAATCTTTACTTGCTCCAACAAAACCCAAGCATCAAGTTACAACTTTGCTCTTTTGTAACGCTTTCGAATGATCCAAATTTGTTCAAGTATGTAACCTCCATGAAAATATGTGTCATGACCTGAGCTGGGACCCCGAATCGAGACACGGAACCTAGAACCACGAATGGCTCCAAGTGGACCCATGACATGAACATAGAAACTAAAGAGCATATATCAAAGTAGAAATTGATGACTTAAACATGTATAAGTGGAAGTCTGAATAGCATAACGTATAACAATGATCATAAATAGAGTCAACACTCGACAAAGTTGAAAGTGTACATAATGTCTGATAAGCCTCTAAACTATTTGATGAGTTGACGGGACAACACCCCCAACTAGCTCGCTAAAGTTTGAAACTGAAATAGCATAATCAAACACTAAACTGAATGTCCTCGGAATATGAGTACTCACCAACAATGGGAACTAAGCTAGACTATAGGGAAGCTAGACTAACAGAGGAACTGCGTCTAATTGCTTAGACTTGTATCATGAAACGATACTGCATAGAGTATGCAGTCAGTATTTGGAATGTACTAAGTATGTAAGCTAAGTAAAATATGCGTAAATGTTGACTGAAATCATGCATATCAATACAAATCATTAGATCATGAGAGTAGAGACTGCATGCTGAAAACAGTATCTGAGACATATATAATCATAAGCTGAATAACATATCTGAACAGAATGACCCAAGGTTAGAAATAGAAATCATATGACTTATCAAAGCTGAAATCATAAGTAAAAGCTCATAAACTGATCATTGGGTCAAACATGCAGTAATACATAATATCATAAATCATGAACATGAATAACTGAAATCATGAGGAATAATGGGAGACTCGTCATAACCGACACCATCACGATAGAGCTTACATAATACCTCAACTATCACGCTCAAGTGGGTAGTAATATGCATTCCCTTCCAGCACCAAAATATATGCGATTGCAGAAATATGCCTCCACCCCGAGCAAATAGAAGAAGGAATGGAAATGGAAATGGCCACAATAATGGCAATGGAGATGGGCATCGGCAAGCCCCGCTGGCACCAGCAAATCCTATGCCCGAGCAGGTCACTCATGCCAAGTTTAGAGCGATATTTTAGATATTGGCACAGGCGATGACCACTCAGATCAATCAGTAGGTGGTGGCTCATATTTCTTAGAATGGGAATACAACAACAACAAAAGTACAAGACTTTTTCCAGATGAATCCGCCAGAGTTTCTGGGGTCGAAGGTGGATGAGGACCCTTATGAGTTCATTAAGGAGGTGTAGAAGATCACCCAGATTATGGGGGCGACTGGAGAGGTGAGTGTGGATTTAGTCTCCTATCAGTTGAAGGGGGTTGCTTACATATGGTACCACCAGTGGAAAGATAGTAGGGCACTGGGGTTTGGGAGCAGTTGTCGTGAGTTGGGACGAGTTTGTGACTGCCTTCTTGGATAGGTTGTTTCCTACGAAGTTGAGAGAGGCAAAGGCGGTGGAGTTCATCAGCTTGAAGCAGTACCACAGGACTGTCCAAGAGTATGCCTTGGAGTTTACCCGGCTGTCCAAGTATGCGCTGGAGATGGTTGCAGATCAGAGGGATCGTATGAGCAGGTCTATGAATGGAATATCAGACTCGCCGGTCAAGGAGTGTAAGATATGCTAAACAGTGATATAGACTTCTCACAATTGGTCATATACTCCTAACAAATAGAGACGGATCAAATGAAGGAGAGGGAGAGAGAGGCCAAGAGGGCCAGGCCAGGGAGTTTCGGACAGTTCCAGTAGCGATCTGGCAGAGGACATGTCCACCAGTCTCATAAGAGATCATCAGCCCCAACACCATCATCAGCCAGTGTTCCATCCAGATCTAGGTGTGACCAGCAGGATAGAGCATCAGGCTCCAAAGGTCAGGGGAGCATGTCAGTAGAGCCCATCATTTCAGTTTGTGGCAGGTGTGGTAGGAAGAACACTGGAGAATGCTTAGCAGGTTCAGGTGCATGTTTCGGGTGCGGGATGCCCGGGCACCGGCTCAGAGACTGCCCTTTAGCTAGACAGGGCCATAGTAGAGTCCATGACCCAACCACCAGTTCAGCAGCTCCTCCAGCACGCTCAGCTCAGCAGGTTGCGTCCATTAGTGTAGGTGGTGGTCAACGTTAGAACAAATTCTATGTCCTTCATATCGTTAGAAATAGGAGGTCTCCCCATATGTGGTCACTAGTATATTATGAGTATTTCATCTTGATGTATATGTATTGTTAGATCTAGAGGCTACCTTATCTTTTGTGACACCCTATGTTGCTATTAGTTTTATAGTTAGTACCAAAATCCTATCAGAACTCTTCTCAGTATCTACTCTAGTTGGTGGCTCAATTATAGCTCAACGGGCATATAGAAATTGCCCTGTCATAGTTCTTCAAAAAGTCACCTCAGCCGATCTAGTAGAGTTAGACATGACCGATTTTGATGTTGTCTTCGATATCGGTTGGTTGCATGCATGTTATGCCTTAGTGAATTGTAGAACCCGTATGGTAGAGTTTCCATTTTCGGGTGAGCCAGTTCTAGAATGGAAATATAGTTCAGTTGTGCCTGTAGGTCGATTTGTTTCCTATATTAATGATAGGAAGATGATTTCTAAAGGCTATGTGCATCATCTAGTTCGGGTTAAGGATGCGACGTCTGAAACTCTGACTCTTCAGTCAGTTCCTATAGTGTGTGAGTATCCCAAGGTGTTTCTCGATGATCTACCAGGAGTCCCTCCCGAGCGAGAGATTGACTTTGGTATCAACCTTCTCCCTGATATGCAGCCTATATCCATTCCTCCTTACAGAGTGGCTCCAGCTGAGTGATAACGTCCAAACTACATCCCTCTTAACGAGAGAGCGTACATGGTCATTTCTCAAAACAAATATTCCCAATAAATGTCGGGGTCAAATCCCATAGAGACTAGTGAATGATTTGTGCAAGATTTGTTTAGGAAATTTGAATTAACTCGCACCAATCAAGGGAAATAAAATACTAATTTTTTGGGAGAAAAATAAATTCAACAATATTGTGGATTCTAAATCAGCTAGCCAAGATAGAAAAATAACCAAAACAGATAGACAATGATGAGTGAAGACTAGAGGTGTGGTGTAGATGGGGTGTTAATCAAATAAGGATATGCTAGACCATTAAATCACTGCAAATAAGTGTAAATAACTTTTGACGAGATGGCGCCCTATGTTTTTCAACCTCATGGGAGCCTTTTTCTCGAGTCCTTTCGAACCTTAAGACACAATTCAATCGGCCCAATAGAGTTTGGGTCAATAGCTGAACTATTTCTAGCCATAAGCTACTAATTAGGATTGTGAATATGAGTTTTAGCTATTTCGAGCCCAACACCACACTATCACATCCATTCCCACCATCAAATTCTCTCCCAATACTTAGCTCTTCTTTTTCAAGATGAAATTAAGTAAGAACACTAAACCCACATTTGCAACTATGGATCATCAACTATAAATTAGAGAGAACTCAATAGGTTTACGTTAATTAAGAAATATTAAGATGAATCTAGCAATACCCACTCTAATTAAGCACCCATCATAACACATCTCTAGTTGATGATTTAGCTTCTCATGATTAAGAAACTAAATAGTATATTCATTAATAAACTGAATGATTTCATTACTAAGAGCAAGAAAAATCAAACTCAAAATATGTCTGCAACAATGGTAATAGCTTGCTAAGGAAGAAGATGAAAATAGGAAAAACAATATTCAAAAATCTCCTCCAATGGGTTTCTTCTCTCTCAAAATAAAAAGAAATGTTAAAAAGCTACATGTACAGAGTACTTTATTCTATACTATATACAAAACTAGGGCAACCAATCTCCTCTTTTCCAGTGCTAGACGTAATTGCCCATGTTTAGGCGTTTTTTCACTTTCGGCGGAACCGGTGGTTCGCCGGTTGCACTCTGCGAACCGCCGTTCGTGTTCTTCTACAATACAGTGATGTTCCAGGACCATTCGCCAATGCCGTCAGCAGTTCGTTGGCTTCCATACGCGATCTGCCGATTAATTTCTTCCTCAATCCAGCAAGATCTAGCACCTGTCGACGATTGAACCGACGAGTCACCGGTTGATGTCCGTGGCCGCTAGTTGCATTTTCTCCTCAAACTAGTGGTTACCTGCGTTTGACCGGCATTTCGCCGGTGTCCTCTTGTGGAACGCCGATTTTTACCTGATTTTTTCCTTTTTACTCCACTTCTTGCTCTTTCTCATCAACTTAGATACCTGCACATAAAAAGGAAAAAAGGACATAAAATTCATCTAAATGACTTGAAAACTAAGCTAAAGCTCATGCTTAAGAGCCTAATGAGTTGGTAAATTACAAACTCATCAAACCCCCAAACTTGAACCATTGGTTGTCCTCAAGTAATGCGATTTTTATCAGTTGAGAAACATGCCACTCCACTAGAGTTTATGCATCAATGACCACTTAATCTCTGATAACCCAAAAATGCTCACAACTCACAAAAAAAGAGAAGAAAATTCCCCTTAAAAAATATATGGAAAAGTTTAAAGAGGCAACCACAATTCAAAGGCATGATATATAAATGCTTTCATTTTGCAAGACAAGGGCATAGCTTATCCAACGAAACACACATAACATCTCAATTCATAATCACTGCACATTTAAAATTTGCCTTAGAGCTCGCACTACTCAAGCCTCAATCACATATTTACCTCAATGCAAGTATGTCCTAAAAAGAGAACGATGCCACTCACCAAAGAGAGAATCCCCTTTTCATGAATCAATGCACACACAAGGGATTATAGAAAAGATAATCACACTCACTCTCCCAAAATAAAGTTTCATGCACACAACTCGACCCATAGGCTTGCCCTTCGTGTAATTTTCCACTAATGTAGAATAACCACACTCAGAATCAATCAGGACTGAGGGTCATAATGAAGGCTAGGGGTAATGGTATGATAATTATTTGGCCCTAGTGACTAGATCCTCCCTATTTCCTTTATGTGAGCACTTTCACCTTTTCATCTAAGCTTCTATATCACTCCACATTATTCCTCCTTTTGCAACCATTTCCCTCTTCTATTGCTCAAAAACCTTCCTTGTAGCTCCTTTGGCTATCACATTAAGCCCTGTCTAAGCAAGAGGTAACACCATTTCACTTTTCTTTTCTCTTTTGTTACCTTAAGGTTCCTCAGCTCATCATTTCATTCCTTTTTCTCACCAATTGGTGTTACCTCAAATTTAGGCTTCTTATATATCTCCCTTTCTTGAAAACTCCCAAACTTAGGCTCTTTGCCTCTTTCTCACTGATTTCATTATCTCTCCCTATGTCTTTGGGCTTTCAGCCTCCATTTTTCTCATTTGCTCACTACTAGTAACTAGGGAGGATGGGTGCCAAGAAGAGGGGATCAAAAAGGGGCATTGGCTTGTAATGTGGTTTCCAAGAATAAATAGTTCAAAAGGGCTCAATATCGGCTAGCAAAGGAAGACATTTCGAAGGTAATTTTGGGTAGAGTGGCTAGTTAAATGAATTGGAAGTTGACCAAAAATTTGGAAAAATGTTGCAGGACGGAAAACCCAACGAATCGTTAGTCCAACTAACGACCTGTTGGATCCAGTCGTAGGAACTGAAGGTCTGGTGACAGTGGAGATAAAGAGTGAATTAACGACTCATTTTTGGGAACAATGAGTCATCATTAGGAGTCGTGGGTGGTACTGGACTTCGACAATTGGGGATGTAACGGGTCATCCCACGACCCGTCGTGAGATATAATGATCCATGGTCACGAGTCGTTGTAGGGGAAAATATATTTTTCTAGTGGGCCTAACGGAAGCAAACCACGACTTGTTGGAGGGAACAACGAGTTGTGGTGAGTCTCGTTATGAGGAGAACTTCAGGATCTTCAGGAGGCAAATGACAATCAAACCAACAACTCATTAGTTGAGAGGACGACTCGTCCTGTAGAGTCATGGGTTGAATCCAAGATCAAGGTCTTGGTAGTGCAGGTGACAGATCGTACCACAAGTTGTGGTATCCTCCAACGACTCATTGGTACGTCCGTTGGATCATCCAATGCAAATTTTTTAGGGTATTTCGTTAAGGGTGTTTTCGTCATTCCTATGCTCTAAGGCCCTAAACTACATCATTTTATGTTATTTTTTGAGTATTTTCTGATAGGTTAAGCCCTCCTAACCTATTTATTCTCATGCATGCAAAGTTAGGAAGATTTAAGAGTGATCAAGCTAGTTTTCAAGCTCTTCTTCTTAAATTTCCCTTGGGCTTTCAAAGAGTGTTGAAATTTGACCTTACCCAGGTATGTAGGGCTATGAATGGATGGATCCTTTCACACCCATTCCCAATCTCTTTCAATTTCATGAAATTCCAATCTCAAATATATGAGGGTTTTACCCAATGCATGAAAATCCGATTCTCTTCATGGGCTTGATCTAATTGAGTTACTATTGTTGAATTACTAATTATGGGCAAGTTTTATGTTGTTTTTTTTAATTAAAAATCATGTTTCAAGTTTTATAAATCAAATTGCCCATTTATGAAAAGTTCATGAAAGTCAAAGTTTATGATGAATGCTCAAGTATTATGAGTTATTGATTATTAAAAGCATATTTTCAAGTTACCCATGTTTATAAGAATGTTTTGAATGAATTGAGTATTATAAAGCATGTTAAAGTATTTGGCAATGCCCACATGTTGAAGAATGATTTACGATTTATGAAATGGATCTCATGATTTATTGATTTATGATGTTGGCCGACTAAAGGGCTTTTGATTCTTGGATAACCATGTTTTAATGGGGATCAATGAATTACTGATATTTATTTGACCATGAATCTTAATGAATGATGTTATTGATATATACATGAGCCAAATGTGCATGTTTTTGGGAGCCGTGTCTAGCACCGAGCAGCCTAGCGTTCAAAGGACTACACCGGTGTCTCATAACCACGTGCCACCGTAGATTTATAATGATACATTACAATGATAATAATCCCCTCTACGTCCTTCACTTGGAAAGCCAAGGGAGACTCTTCCCACTTGAGTGAGATAGTTAGGGCATCATGAAAGGCTCTACCATGATGGTGTTGGTTATGACGAGTCCTCCCATTTTTCCGCATGTTTTATGCATTTTCATGTTTATGTTATTGGCTCAAGTGATGATTTGATAAAGTTTTTCTTATGATTATGATAATGAATGGTATACGAATGATTTGAAAACCTTGAGCCTTGTGTTATGTTATGATGTTTATGATCTGAGCATGATGTCCTTCTTTTATGATCATTTATGAGCTTTTATGTATTTTTAAATTGTCCGGTTTACTTACCTTGCATACTCGGTACATTCCACGTATTGACCGCATACTCTATGATGTATTGTTTTCTGATACAGGTCTCCGATCTTCAGATCCAGCACCGTCATTAGCTTGTTACGGAGTTTTCCATCCAGCCTGATGGTGAGTCCTCATTCTCTAAAGACCATTTGATTCAGAAATTGATGTTTTATTTTAGTTTCAGTTGTCGGGTTAGTTGGGGATGTTGTCCCATCAACCTATCTGTTATGTTGGAGGCTTTCAGAATATATGTAGTACTCTGCTGTTATGTATTTATTTTGTACCGATTATCATGCTATGCTATGTTATGTTCATGCTTTTGAAATGTTGATATGTTAAGTATTTAGTTAATGATATGAAGTTAGATGAATGTTCATACCATGGTTCAACTTGGAGTCTCTCGGGGCTCCTTTCCCGTGTTACGATCCGGGTCTACGTTCGGGTCGTGACAAACTTGGTATCAGAGCAATATATTTGAAGTTTCCTAGGGTGTCTGAAAGTCGCATTAAGTAGAGTCTTTTTCATGGGTGTGAAGCATGCCACACTTATGATGAAGAGGCTACGAGACGTTTAGGAAATGCCCCCTTCTTTCATAATCTATGTCGTGCGATGAAGAGTCTCCCTATTCTTATTACTCGTGCTATGCCCGTGTGTAGAAACATGTTTTCTCAAAACAACGATGGGAGTCAGCCAGCGCCACCAACTCCAATGGATTCCATGCAAGTTTCTTATGTGGAGCTCGGAGCCGCTCTCTGAATGTTGATGCTAGCTATGATCACCCAGCCTAACTAGCAGGCTATCGCACCATTGAACCCTACCGAGGAGGCAGTAGCTACTAGGATTCAAGGACTCATGAAGGAGAGCCCGCCGGAGGTTGGTGACTTGAGTGTGGTTGGGAAGTGTAGAGGTAATAGGAGTAAAACAAGAGGCCCAGGGTTGGAAACCTTAAGAGATCCCAACAAGGGTTGAGTAGTGGGAGTCACTCTTAAACACGTCAGAAGTCTCTAGTTCAAGCTCGGGGATACAAGCCCCAGGTGAGGGAGATTACTTACCCAAATTGCAGGTGTTGAGGGAAGCACCACCGAGGAAAGTGCTTGGCAGGTTCAGATGTTTGCTTTTAAATTGGCCAACTAGGTCACAAACACAGGGATTACGCTTCAACCAAGCGAGATGGTCAGAAAGGCCGTGCTCCGAATCCTCCTCCATCAACTCCAGCAAATCGCCCATCTCAGCAGCATAGGTTATCAAGAGCGAGTGGCGGTCAACCTCAGATGTAGTCTCAGGTACGTTATAAGTTATTCCCTCGCACCTATCATGATTGTAGTTCCAAGAACTACTGGAAGAGGTACAAATACCTTTGAGCATTTTTAGGATGAGATTTATTTCATGGAAGATAAGGGAATGGTAAGTGAAGGCCCCAGTCATGTCGTGAGTTTTCTAGTAAGGAATTCCTATAGATAGCATTCGGGGGTATTCCTTCCTTTCTTCTTTAGTTGTTCTCTTCTGTATAGCTCGATGCTATGCTCGACTCACGCTTAAATTCAGAACCCTAAGATGACAGGCAACCTCATCCGTCAGCGATCTCAATATTACTCATTTGACTTCATGTCATGACCCTCGTTAAGTATGTGAACTCATGTCTCTTAGAACGCTCAACCTTGCGAACTCAGTCCCCACGATTCATTCTATCTGCTCATAAGATGGTGATATATCAAGTATATGCCAAGCTTAGACTTCCTACATGATTCGTGCTCAAGATTCCCTTACTCTAATGTGGATGTTTCCTGTTACACCCCATAAATTCTTGACATGTAGATGGCCTATTCGCATGTTGGTTAAGAGTTTTAGAATGCCATACATGCTAAAAAAGGCCCGGGGAAAGATCGGACAAGCGCCAAGTCGGCGCGTCGCAAGGCAAAATGCGACTTATAAATCGCATTCCAGGAATGCGACTTATAGGTCCC
>JACEIK010012211.1:13837-31825 GCA_018107945.1 Datura stramonium | reverse complement strand
CTGGATAGAATTCATGTTGTTGTTTGCATTCTTATATGTTATTATGTAAGATCGTTCAATGATGCCTACCTGTACTATGTTTCGTATTGATGCTACTCCTGCACTTCTTTTTTGAGTGCAAAATTCAATCCCGGAAGCTTGCCTCGCCATCACCTTTAGAGCAGCAGACTACCTGAAAAGATAAGCAAAGCAAAGCGGACAGTCCCACTCTTCTTCCCAAGATGTATTTCTTCTGGAAATTGTGGTTTAGTTATGTTGTTTTGTTTTCCTTATATACATTGGTAGTTAGACGTCTAAAGTGCAATGACAATCGGATTTTGGGAATAATTGTAGGTGTTGGTTGTTTTTCTATTAGTTGTTTCAGGTGATACTATCTAGATTTTATTATTCTATTTGATTTCAAGGCTATTACTTTATTTTGAATATTTGAATTCGGGAAATTTGTTGGGAATCATTGGTTCACCCACCGGGGGGTTAGTGTGGGTGTCAAGCACGGTCATTTGGGTCATGACAAGGTTGGTATTAGAGTCCTAGGTTCGTCAATTTCATATCACTAAGACGGGTCTAGTAGAGTCTCGCGGATCAATGCGGAGATGTCCATAACTTATCTTTGAAAGGTTGCATGACTTTAGGAAGACTCCCTTCTTCCTTCCTTTGGTGTGATTACTTGATTCTAATTTGTATCTAATGATCCAAATTGGTATCTAACAACTCTTCCTTATTTCTCTCATAGATGGTGAGAATATGTGTAGATAGAAATAGAGAAGCAACACTTGAGCCATTGCGGCAGCAGTAGTCGTAGTTCGCGGAAGAGGATGGGGTCGACGATGCGGGTAAAGGCTTCCCGCTGCTAGAGGAGGGGCCCTCACTCCTCTTCCAGTATGAGAGAGGTCAGCATCTCCGGTACCTCCCGTAGTTCAGGTAAGGGTGGCTGTAGAAGTGGAAATTCTGACACAAGGAAAGGCTCCTGCCACTCCAGCATCCTCCAAGGTTCTTAATCTTCTGACTGGCCTCGTGGGTAATGGGGTAGCATTAGCGACTCCTTCAGGATAGAAATTGGGTATACAACATGCAGCTATTGTGGCTCCTCGTGTTGATGACATGGGCTATTATGTTTCCGAGACTGGTGGTTGGGCCTATGACGACAGGGGAGGAGCATGAATCGTTCTGAAGGTTCACAAAGATGAAGCCTCCCACTTTTTATGGCACTGAGGAGGAGGAAGCCTATGAGTTTATTTTATATTATCACAAGAGGCTCCATAAGTTAGGGGCAGTAGAGAGATACGACGTGGAGTTTGTCACCTTCCAGTTTATTGGTAATGCTAAGCTCTAGTGGAGCGCTTTTGTGGAGTGCAGACCAACAGGGTCACCATCGTTGACCTAGACCCAATTTTACTCCACATTTCTAGAGAAGTATGCACCCTGTACCTTGAGAGATAGGAGGTTGGAGGAGTCACCACCATCGAGCAGGGAAGTTCTTCTATTGCAGCATACAAGGCCCGATTCCATTCACTAACCAGGTATGCTCTACCTTTAATGCCCACAGAAGAAGAGAGAATAAGGCAGTTTCTTAAAGGTCTGAATGTGGGTCTCCAGTTATCATCCCTTCAAATGGTCTCTTCTGGTAAGACCTTTTAGGAGGTAGTGAAGTATGTGAAGAATATAGTGGGGGTGAAACAGGAAGGGGTATGCAAAGAGTGCCAAGAAGAAGGCTCGAAGGGTGGGTTCCTATAGTGACTCTGTTGCTAGGACTCCGATACCACTGGAGCTCTCGGGGCTCCCGATTCAGTCAGCCATGCAGGTTCTAGACGGAGCTCTGCCAGGGACAGCTCTGTGGCCATCAGGCGTTGTTGGGGGTACTTAGCTTGTTCGCTCAAACTTTGGGCTCACCCTATTTCTTCTATTCCGGCTCATAGGCCAGTGATCAAGAAGGTATGCCACAAGTTTGGGGAGTATGGCCACATTTGCATATGGTGTCCCAGGTTTGGCTAGGGCGGATAGATCATTCCACACCCAGCTCCTTGAGCTCTGACTCCTGCCGGAGAGGAGGTAGTGCGTGATCATCCACAGCTTGGGCGAGGTAGTTAGCCAGCCGTTAGAGGCGGTACTCAGTCGGGTAAAGGTGGTGCTCATATGGGTAGGGGTGCTACCTAGTCCGAAAGAGGGGTGATGCAGCCCAACCAGGGCAGGTCTCAGGTAGGTAACCAGGCTCACTTTTATGCTTTTCCCGGTAGGCCCAACGCAGAGGCTTCAGATGCTGTTATTATAGTTACGATCTTTGTGTCTGACAAAATGGCTATGGCTTTGTTTGATCCAGATTCTACCTTTTCCTATGTGTCTGCTTATTTTTCTTTGAAATTGAATCTTGCTTGTGCTATACTTGATACTCCTATCCATGTATCTAATCCTATTAGAAATTATGTGGTAGTGCATAGGGTTTGTCAGGATTGTATTGTTGACTTTATGGGGTTTGACACTCTGGTAGATTTAGTGATCTTGGACATGGTTGATTTTGATGTGATTCTGGGAATGAGCTGGTTATCTCCTTACCATGACATTCTGGATTTCCATGCTAAGACAGTCACTTTATCGGACCCAGGGTTGTCCAGGTTGGAGTGGAAAGGGAATTATAGCCCTACTCCTAAGAAAACCATTTCTTAAATTCATGCTCGTAAATTGATAGAGCGGGGGTGTTCAACATATCTAACTCATATTCGAGATACCAGTTCCGAGGTTCTTTCTTTAGAGTCAGTCCTGATAGTTTGTGAGTTCTTAGAGGTGTTCTTTCATGACCTAAATTGCCATGCTTGGCACCCACACTAACCCCGATGGTCGAACCAATGTTTCCCACTAATACCCCCACATCAATAATTCAGAAGAGAAATAACACTTTAATAATGAAATGGAATGAAATATTCGAAACGATAACAACCAACTAAAACAAAAAAAAAAACATTCCCAAGATCCGAGTGTCATTGCACTTCAGACGTCTAAGTACAAAGCTAGGAGTGATAAATCTAGAAAATAAAAGAAACTAAAATGTTAGAGGAGAGAAATCTTCAACGGAGGAGTAGGACTGCCCATCAAGCAATCGCTCACCTTTCAAAATGAAACTGTTGTTGCTTTATAGGTGAGGGCGAGAAGAGCATCCTGTATCTGATTCTGCATTTAGAAAAGAAGTGCAGGAGTAGCGTTAGTACGAAACACAATACTAGTAGGCATCATCGGTCGACCTTATATAATAACATATAAGAATGTGAACAACAATATGTAACTAGTCTAAAACACTATTTTAAATACACATTACAAATTCCAAGAAATTAAACTCTACCCAGGTGCAACCGGCTTGCTTACTGGATTAGGCTCTTCGCTGCAACGGTTTCACTGTAGCGGAACATATCCTGCTGCAGTGGTACTGCACGGGGTAGTAGCTCGACTTAGATGCACCTAGTCATTTTACCAACTATTCACAACATCAAATATCATCTTATTCTTCCAAAAAAATAACAATTATTATAATACGACACATGAAACGCTGCATAATCACATACAATATAGATTAACCCATAACAACAATAGCACAACGCAACTTCTAACTCTTATTCACCTCTATAAAACATTAACACCTTGCAACTTTTCCACATTCAAATTACACACGTACTTTCAAACATCAATTCAACCAATTAGCATTATTCCATTCTATTTCAACATATTAATATAATACACAATGAAATAGCACAAATAGTTAATGTCGGCCACATGCCTCTGTCATATCATTATGAATACTCCATTGCTAAACCTCAGTGTACACACATGCTAGAGGGTCTTATGTATGCCTTTCCAGTCATGACCTGCAGGGGACTCTAGAAATCCATGTACCGTACCGGCATGGTACCCGCTCCCACACATATGCTCGTTGGATGCTCCCCTCAGACACGAGTCACTCAATCAACATTGCTTGCCAGGATGCTCCCCTCGGGCATGATCCTCTCATCTCGAATATTCTTACTATCCTTAACCATTCTCACGATAGTGATAACATAGACAAGTTCGTCATTATGACATTCAGGAGATCACAACATTCAATAGTGCATCATTCATTCCATGATAATAAAAGAACACATTAATAGTTCAACACAATTCCACGTCAATTTGGTGGCCACAACATATCAAATTTATTTCAACAGTTGATTTTTAACCAGGCAATCATCATCACAAATAATGTCCATAGATCAAGCTACACAAAATCATTGACAAACATATAGATCATTATATAAAGTCTAACTCCTCTAAACCACAACCTACCTCAAACTGGGAGGATTCGGATGGAAATCACTTTGCTGGAACCTTGCCCTTAGTGCTTCTGAACGCGCAAAATCTAAACAAGAACATGATAGAATTCAGTATCCTACCATCCACACAAGGGTCTTAAAATATCAAACCCTTCCCTTCAGAGCAATTTTAAGAGTAAAAACCCAATATCACCTAGCTCGAGGTCTATGGATACTAGTTGTGGTGATGATTGCTTTGTTAAAAATTTTGTTGTTGAGAAATAAATTTGATATGTTGATGCCACCAAATCGAGGTGGAATTTTGTTGAACTGTTAAGTGTGTTCTTTGTATTGTCATTGAATGAATGATGAACTGTTAAATATATGAGTGGGAGAGGTACCGTCGGTAGAGTACATAGATTTCTAGAGTCCCCTGCATGTCATGATTCGAAGGGTAGAAATAAGATCCTCTAGCATGTATGTATATTGAGGTTTAGTGTTGGAGTGTTCATAGTGATATGACAAAGGCATGTTCCTGGCATTCACTGTTTTTGCTATTTTATGGTGTGTTGTAATAATGTGTAAAGGTGGAATGCAATAATGCTATTTGGATGAACTGATGCTTCAAAACTTGTGTTGTGATTTGAACATGGGGAAGTTGCAAAGATTTGATGTTTTATAGAGTTGAATGAAAGTTAGAATTTGCATTGTGCCATCGTCGTTATGAACTCTTCTATATTTCAAAGAGTTGGTGAAATTACTATGGTACAGCTAAGTCGAGATACTGCCTAGGGCAGTACCGCTGTAGTAGGACCTGTCCTGCTACAGCGAGACCGCAACATCGGACGAACGACCGCTGCAGCAAAGTGCCTAATCCAGTGAGCAAGCCAGTTGCACCTGAAAAGAATTGAATTTCTATAATATGTATTGTCATCACGACCCAAACGGCCGTGATTGACATCCACACTAACCATCCCCTCCCCCCGCCCGGTGGGAGAACCAGCGAAACTCGATAACAATTCCCAAGTGACCCCAAAATCAAGACACTCATAAAAACATCAACTGATATGTTGTAAAAATAATTTCGGATCAATACACTGCACATACCAAAACTAAATAAACAATTTACTAGAACCTGATTGTCATTGGACAAGACCTCTATTTAAAAGCTAAGGATACTAACAAATAAAAATGAAATAAAACTTCCAAATGTCTGAAAGAAATACATCTGCAACGGGAAACTGAACTGGGTCCTCATATTCTTACCTTCTCAAACTCTGAAGTTGTTGCTCTATAGATGAGGGCGTGAAGAAGTTTCTGGCTCAAACTCTACACTCAGAAAAGAATGCAGGGGTAGGGTCAGTACATAACACGATACTGATAGGCATCATCATTCAACCCTAATTAATAACACATATACTGAGTAATAATAATATAAGACCTGTCTACAACGTTTAAGGAAGTACAACACAATTCAAACACACTAGTTCTACATAGGGGACAGCCGGCCTGCTCACTTACATTAGGTCGTTTTCGCTGCAGTGATCGCTAGACCACCACAGCGGTAATGGTTCCGCTGCAGCGACACTGCTTAGGCAGTAGCTCGACATGTTGCACTCTTCTCAGTTCATCCATCCCACAGTTCAAAAGATCAACAGTTTAGCATCTCACATACTCCATAAATCCATCAAAAACGTATAGTAAAACAACAATCATACCAGCTATTAAGAGCTACAAGTCCACAGTTAATCATAGGAACAACTACTCAATAATTACACATGGTGACAAAGTTAGACTTAGCACTAAAAACATGTTCTTCGTTATCAACTCAAATCATATCAACAATACTTTGCACATTCTTGAAGCACGTTCATTATCCACTTCATGAACATAAATGGAATCACAAAACAAAACGTAAACAACACAATCAAGGGTAACATGACAGGCACACGCCTCTGCCATCTCCCCTTAACACTTAACCGCACGAATCATGTGAAAACATGCTAGAAAGTCTTATTTTTGCCCCTCCAGTCATGACCTACAAAGGACTCTAGAAATTCATGTACTGGGTTGGTGTGGCACTCGCTCCCACTCATATGCTCATCCAAATTCTCCCCTCAAATACGAGCCACTCGATAATTATATTCGCTCCCCCATGTTCTCCCCTCGGGCACGAGCCTCTCTTAATTTAGGATACAATCACTATCCTATTCATTCTCAATTCTTGTAAAACAAAAAGTATACAAGTCGTACACATTCACATGTACTCTAATTTTTTATTCTCTTTCACATGATCAATTCATGACAAGCAGTTCACTTCACAATTTATCATAAACATAACAACATATTAATCATGACTTTCTATCAACATGGTAATCATACTCATTCGCAAGAAAACTTACAACAAGGGATGTCCGAAGACCAGTCATATACAATTATCACCTAAGAATACAAATCATTAAGCAGGATCTAACCCTCCAATCATAACCTACCTCAATTACTCAAAGTTATCGACTTCGCTACTCTGCAGGAGTTTTGCCCTTCCTCAATGATTTCGATTGTTTGAGATCTACACATATATAATTGTTAATTAATGACTCCTCATGATAGGACCTAATTCGATCAACCCTTCTCTTTTCAGGGCAAATTAATAGAAAACCCTTCCCTTCCACCTAGTTCTAGGTCCCCACCTTGTCTAACCCATAAACATTAGCAATAGGAACCTTAGGAAGTAAACATTACTTGAAATTCAACAATCAAAACCTCCCATAATCTCATCCATGGTTCATCAACCTAGGGTTTTCTAGTTGAGAATTTTCACCATTAATGGGTCCCCCCCTTAGGTTTTATGTTAAACAACACCCATTAAAGGGGATAGGGGACAAGAAACTTACCTTAATGCAATAATTCTCTACTCTGGATAAAAAACTGCCTTCAGACCTCACCCTCTCACATTTTGAAAATAATGGAAAAAAACCCAGAATCTACCACTTAAAACCCACTTCTGATTCCTATTTTCCGCTGCAGCGGTCACATTTCCGCTACAGCATACCCTCTACAGTGGCCATAGGGTCACTACGGCGGTTCCAGCGTAATCCTACCATTTTTCCACGGCGGGACTCCAATCGTTATCATAGTCTCGCTGCAGCAATGGGTTTCCGCTGCAGTGGGAAACCCATTGCTGTAGCGGTCCCTCAAACTAGTAGCTACCTATAAATGCCCAATTCCATACTTAGTTTATTTCATAGCCTCCTATTTCTCCCTTAGCCTATTTTTCATGTTCCATGCCCTTAACCATCTTGTAACGATGTTCGAGTCGTTACATCAAATACTAATTAAAATATCGTTCATCCACAAACGGTATATACAAAAGTAGGAAGGGTACGTACTAGATTCTATAAACAACTGGGGGTGCTTGACACGTATATCAGTCTTGGTCTCCCAAGTGGCTTCCTCAACTGGACGATTCCTCCACTGAACCTTTATTGTCGAAATCTCCTTGGAGCTCAGCTTTTAAACCTCTCTTGCCAATATCGCTACAGGCTCCTCCTCAAATGATAGATTCTCGTTCTGCAACATAGAGTCCCACCTGATGATATACATTCCATTCCTATGGTACTTTTTCAGCATAGACGTATGAAATGTCAGATGCACTCCAGACAATCCTAGCGGCAATGCCAGCTCATAAGCCACTCCCCCTCCCATGTTGGAGTATTTCAAATGGAACAATATACCTCGGGATGAGCTTGCACCTCTTTTCGAACCTCATCGCCCCCCTTCATGGGAGAGACCTTGAGCAGCACTTGCTCCCCTTCCATGAACTCCATGTCCCTGACTTTCTTGTCTGCGTATTGCTTCTGCCTACTCTGAGAAGCTATCAGATGGTCCTAAATTATTCGAACCCTTTCCAAGGAATCCTTTAACAAATAAGTTCCCCAAGGCCTCACCTCAAATGCATCAAACCACCCAATTGGAGACCTGCACTTTCTCCCATACAAAGCTTCAAATGGCGCCATGCCAATGCTCGAGTGGTAGCTATTGTTATAGGAAAACTCTACCTAGAGTAAGAATTTATCCCAATGGTCCCCGAAGTCTATCACACACACCCGAAGCATGTCCTCCAACACTTGAATAGTCCTTTATGATTGTTCTTCTATCTGAGGATGAAAGGTTGTGCTCAAGTCCAACCTCGTACCTAACTCGGCCTACAAGGTCCTCCAAAAATGGGAAGTAAATTAAGTGCCCCTGTCTGATACAATTGAAACAGGCACCCCATAAAACCAAATGACCTCCTTCACGTATAGCTTGGCTAGTTTCTCTGCGTTGTAAGTCACCTGGACCGGCAAGAAATGAGCAAACTTGGTCAACCTGTCCACTATGACCCAAATTGAGTCAAACTTTCCCAAAAGCCTTGGGAAGACCAACCACAAAGTCCATAGCTATCCTCTCCCATTTCCACTCGGGGATAGGCATTCGCTGAAGTACTCCTCCAGGCTTTTGGTGCTCATACTTCACCTGCTAACAATTTAAACACCGAGCAATGTAGTCCACAATGTCCTTCTTCATCCTACCACACCAATAATGTTGTTTTAGATCGTGGTACATCTTGGTGACTCCAGGGTGATTGGAGTACCTCAAGTTGTGAGCTTCGGCCAAGAGAGTTTTAATTAGCTCACATACTCGGGGAACACACGCCCACCTCTTTATTCTCAAGACCCCTTCATCATCTAACACTTCTTCCTTGGATTCTCCCCATAGAACTTTATCCCTGATTTTACCCAGCTTATCATCTTCAAACTGTCTGGTTTTGATTTCCTCTAGTAGAGAGGATTTAGCCTCCAGGTTGGCTAGCACCCCACCAGTTTCGGTCAACTAAAATCCCACAAATATATTTTCCAAGGTCTGGAATTCCCTGGCCATCAGCCGCTAAGTAGCTTCCAAGCAAGCCAAACTGCCCATGCTCACCATCTTCATACTTAACGCGTCTGCCACTACATTGGCCTTTCCTGGGTGGTACAAGATAGTGATTTCATAATCCTTAAGCAGCTCCATCCATCTCCTCTGCCTCAAATTAAGATCTTTCTCGGAAAATACATACTGTAAGTTGTGATGATTCGTGAAAACCTCACATCGAGCTCCATTCAGATAGTGCCTCCAAATTTTCAGTGCGAACACCACCGCTGCTAACTTCAGATCGTGCGTGGGGTAGTTCTTTTCATAAACCTTCAGCTGTCTCGAGGCATACATAATAACCTATCCTTCCTGCATTAACACAACATCCAACCCAAACCGTGAGGCATCACAATAAACAACAAAGTCTTTACTTTCCATGGATAACACTAGGATAGGTGTTGTGGATAGTAGAGACTTGAGTTTCTGAAAGCTAGCTTCACATTCCTCTGACCACTGGAAGGGAACATCCTTTTGTGTCAACTTGGTCAATGCCGAAGCGATGGAGGCAAATCGCTTCACAAACCGATGGTAGTAACTGGCCAACCCCACAAAACTCCAAATTTCTGTCACATTAGTTGGCCTTGCCCAGTTCCTGATCGCCTCCACCTTTTGTGGATCAACTCGGATTCCCTCCTTGGAAACCACATGCCCCAGAAAGGAAACTGATTCCAACCAAACCTCACACTTGGTGAAATTGGCATACAACTACTTCTCTTTCAATAATCCTAGCACAATCCTTAAATGATTTTCATGCTCCTGCTTGGTCTTAGGATACACCAACATATTATTAATAAACATAATAACAAACCAATCCAGGTAATATTTGAATATACTGTTCATCGGGCTCCTGAACGCAGCCGGGGCGTTAGTGAGTCGGAATGACATGACCATAAACTCGTAACGCCCATACCTGGTCCGACAGGCTATTTTGCGAATATCTTTAGCCAGGATTTTTAATTGGTGATAACCTGATCTCAAATCAATCTTTGAAAACACCACTGCTCCTTGTAACTGGTCAAACAGATCATCTATTTGAGGAAAAGGGTACTTATTCCGAATAGTTACCTTCAACTGGCGGTAGTCGATGTACATTCGCATACTACTATCCTTCTTTACAAACAAAATCGGGTCACCCCATGGAGACAAACTCGGTAATGAATCCTTTACTGAGCATCTATTGCAATTGCTTCTTGAGTTCTCTCAACTCAGCAGGTGCCATTTGGTATGGAGTAATAGAAATGGGTCAGGTTCCTGGCTCCAAGACTATATAGAAATCTATGTCACGATCCGGCGGCATGCCGGAAAAATCTGCAGGGAACACCTCTAAGAACTCACAAATAACTAGGACCAACTCTATGGAAGGACCCTCTGAACTAGTTTCCCGAACATGCGCCACATATGTTGAACAATCTCGCTCTATCAACTTATGGGCACGAATACAAGAAATAAGTTTCTTAGGAGCAGGGCTACCATTCCCCTTTAACTCCAACCTAGATGACCCTAGACCAGATATAGTGACGGTTTTAGCATATCAATCTAGAATGTCATGGTAAGGGGACAACCAACTCATTTCCAAACTTATATCAAAATCATCCATGTCTAAGATCACTAAGTCCGCCAGAGTGTAAAACCCCATGAATTCAACAATGCAATCACAAACAACCCTATCCACTAACACAAAATCCCAAAGAGGAGTAGACACACGGATAGGAGTATTAGCACATCATACTCAAGATTCAGACCCAAAGCAAAATAAGTAGACACATAAGAGAATGTAGAGCCCGAGTCAAACAATACAATATCCATTCTATTGTCCACAAAGATCATACCTGTGATGACGGTGTCTGAAGCCTCTGCCTCCAGTCTACCAGGAAAAGCATAGTAATGAGTCTGGTTACCAGCTTGAGAACAACCCCAGTTGGATTGTGCTACCCCTCTACCTGCTTGGGTGCCACACCTACCTACCTAAGCACGTCCCCTACCCTACTAAACACCACCTCTAACGACTAGTTGACCACCTCGTCCTAGCTGTGGACGATCCAGACTAAATGCACTACCTCCCCTCCTAGCTAGGCTGAAGCTCGAGGAGCTAGGTGAGGAATAATCTATCCACCCTGTCCGAACCTGGGGCACCATCTGCAGATGTGTCCATACTCACCACACTCATGGCAGAAATTCTCAATAACTGGTCTCTGGGCTGGAACAAAAGAAATAGGATGAGCCCCAAAATCAAAACGAACCATCTAAGTACCCCCAACTGCACCTGATGGTCGCGGAGCTGTCCCTGGTGTACCTCCAGCTGACACCTTCATGGCATACTAAATAGGGCACCCAGAGAAACTCTGTGGTGCTAGAGCCTTCACATAAGAACCACTGAAAGAACCAACTCTCCGAGCCTTCTTCTCAGCATTTCTCGCATAACCCTCCTGCCTCACCCTTTCAACCGACTTCACGTACTCTACCACCTCCTGAAAAGTCTTACCCTAAGAGACCATTGCAAAGTTAATACCTGGAGACCTACATTCAGGTCTTTAACAAACCACTTGATCCCTCCTCCTTAGTGGGCAATAAGGGTAGAGCATATCTGGAACAAGGAGTGAAATTGAGTCTCGTATGCAGCAACTGATGAGGTCCCCTACTCAATGGTGGTGAACTCATCCCGTCTCCTGTCCCTCAAAGTGCGGGGAATGTATTTCTTTAGGAACATGGAGTAGAATTGGGTCCACGACAATGGTGGTGATCCAGCTGGTTTGCACACTAGAGCTTTACATCACCCATCTGTTGGAGGTGACGAACTCAACACCATACTTCTCCACCGTCCCTATCTTATGGAGCCTCTCGTGACAATTTATGATGAACTCATAGGCGTCCTCTACCTCTATTCCACAGAAGATGGGAGGCTTCATCTTGGTGAACCTCCAAATCAAGTCGTGCTCTTCCCATTTCATCACCGGTCCTTCCACCGGCCTTGGAAACACAAAAACCTCTGATATATTATCAATTCGTGGGGCCACAGTAGTTGTATGTTGAATTCCTGATTGCTGCCCTGTTGGGGTTGCTGGCGCTACCCCGGTGCCCACAAGGCCGCTCAGAATGTTGAGGACCTGAGCTAGGACCTCTGAAGATGCTAGCATGGCAAGAACTTCTCCCTGCGTTGGGACCTCGACTTCAACAGCCACCCACTCCTACACTGCTGGTGGCACGGGAGATTCAGACCTCTCCCTAATTGGAGTAGGAGCACAGGCCCCTCCTCTAGATGTAGCAGGTCTCTGTCCACGACCTCTACACTTTCCTCTACCACGAATTGGGGCCGCCACTGCTGGCTCGGGTGTCATGTCTGTGTTACCATTTGCGCGTGTTCTCACCATCTGAGAAGGACAGAAGAAAATTTATTAAATACCAATTGAAATCAACTAATCGCATGAAAGGAGAGATGGAAGGGGTTTTTCTAAAGTCCTATAGCCTCTCAAAGATAAGTTACGGACGTCTCTGCACCAATCCGTGAGACTCTACTAGACCCGTCTTAATGCAATGAGATCAACGAATCTAGAGCTCTGACACAAACTTTGTCACAACCCAAATAACCATGATTGACACCCATACCAAACCCCCTCCCCCCGGTGGGCAAACTAGTGAAACCCGATAACAATTTCCAAGTGACCCCAAAGTCATGACATTCATAAAAACATCAACTGATACATTCTAAAAACAATTCATATCAATACACTGTGCATACAAAAAATAAATAAACAATTTTTCAGAACCTGATTGTCATTGCATCAGACGTCTATTTACAAGCTAAGGATACTAACAACTGAAAATGAAATAAAACTTCCAAATGTCTGAAAGAAAGAAATCTACAACGAGAAAGTGAACTGGGTCCTCATATTCTCACCTTCTCAAACTTTGAAGTTGTTTCTCTATAGATGAGGGCGTGAAGAAGTGTCTGGCTCGAACTCTACACTCAGAAAAGAATGTAGGGGTAGGTTCAGTACATAACACGGTACTGATAGGCATCATCGGTCAACCCTAATTAATAACACATATACTGAGTAATAATAATATAAGACCAGTCTACAATGTTTAAAGAAGTACAACACAATTCAGACACACTAGTTCTACATAGGGGACAGTCGGCCTGCTTACTAGATTAGGCCGTTTGTTCGTTGCAGTAATCGCTAGACCGTCGCAGCGAAAATGGTTCTGCTGCACGGCACTGCTTAGGCAGTTCATCCATCCCCCAGTTCAACAGATTAACAGTTTATCATCTCATATACTCCATAAATCCATCAAATACGTATAATAAAACAACAATCCTCTCATCTATTAAGAGCTACAAGTCCGCAGTTAATCATAGCAACAACTACTCAATAATTACACATGGTGACAAAGTCACAATTAGCACTAAAAACATGTTCGTCGTTATCAACTCACATCATATCAACAATACTTTGCACATTCTCGAAGCACATTCCTTATCCACTTCATAAACATAAATGAAATCACAAAACAATACGCAAACAACATAATCAAAGGTAGCATGACAGGCACACGCCTCCGCCATCTCCCCTTAACACTCAACCACACGAATCATGTACAAACATGCCAGCGGGTCTTATTTTTTCACATCCAGTCATAACCTGCAGGGTACTCTAGAAATTCATGTACTGTGTCGGTGTGGCACCCGCTCTCACTCATATGTTCGTCCAAATGCTCCCATCGGGCACTCTAAATTCAGGATACAATCACTATCCTATGCATTCTCAAGTTTTGTAAAACAACAAGTATACAAGTCGTACACATTCACATGTACTCTAATTTTAGATTCTCTTTCACATGATCAATTCATGACAAGCAGTTCACTTCACAATTTCTCATAAACTTAACAACATATTAATCATGACTTTCTATCAACATGGTAATCATACTCATTCGCAAGATAGCTCACAATAAGGGATGTCCAAAGATCAATCACATACAATTATCACCTAAGCATACAAATCATTAAGTGGGGTCTAACCCTCCAACCATAACCTACCTCGATTACTCGAAGATATCGATTTTTCTACTCTGCAGGAGCTTTGCCCTTCCTCAATGCTTCTGATTGCTATAAATCTATACACATATTATTATTAATTAATCACTTCACAAGATAGGGCCTAATTCGATCAAACCCTTCTCTTTTCAAGGCAAATTAACAGAAAACTCTTTCATTCCACCTAGTTCCAGGTCCCCACCTTGTCTAACCCATCAGCATTAGCAATAGGAACCTTAGGAATTAAATATTACTCGAAATTCAACAATCAAAACCTCCCATAACTCCCCCATTATCTCAGCCCTAGTTCATCAACCTAGGGTTTTCTAGTGCAGAATTTTCACTATTAATGGGTTCCCCCTCCCCATATTTTATGATAAACAACCTATTAAAGAGCTAGGGGACAAGAAACTTACCTTAGTGCAACAATTCTCTGCTCTGAAGAAGAAACTGCCTTCAAACCTCACCCTCTCACGTTTTGAAAATAATGGGGAATAACCCAAAATCTCCCACTTAGAACCCACCTCTGATTGTCGTTGTCCACTGCAGCAGTCACGTTTTTTCTGTATCGGACTTGCTACAGCGGCCATAGGGTCGCTGCGATGGTTCCAGTGGTAACCCCACCATTTCGCCACAAGGGGGACTCTGATCGCTACCACGGTCTCGCTACAACGGTCCCCCAGACTAGTAGCTACAGAAAATGTCCAATTCCATACTTAGTTTATTTCACAACCTCCTATCTTTCCCTTAGCCTGTTTTATGTGTTTCAGGCCATTAACCATTCCGTAACGACGTCCAGGTCGTTACAATTGTATATGTAAGAGTGGTGTTCTAGACTGATTTCAGGTTGTTATTTGCATTCTTATATGTAATTATGTGAGGTCGACCAATGATGCCTACCAGTACTGAGTTTCATACTGATGCTAATCCTGCACTTTTTTTCTGAGTGTAGAATCCGATCCTGAAAGCTCTTCTCGCTCTCACCTTTAGAACAACAGCAGACTACCCGTAAAGGTGAGCGAAGCAACGCGGGCAGTCCCACTCTCCTTCCCAAGATGTCTTTTGTCCGAACATTGTGGTTTAATTATGTTGTTTTTTTTCCTCATAGGCATTGGTAGTTAGACGTCTAAAGTGCAATAACAATCAGATTTTGGGTATAATTATAGGTGTTGGTTGTTTTTCTTTTAGTTCTTTCAGGCGATACTATCTAGATTTTATTGTTCTATTTGATTTCAAGGATATCACTTTATTTTGAATATTTGAATTCGGGAAATTTTTTGGGAATCGTTGGTTCGACCACCAGGGGGATTAGTGTAGGTTTCAATCACGGGCATTTGGGTCGTGACATATATATACAAAAAAATTTCAATATCTCCGATTTATTAACACAATAGGGTAAGAAAGAAAGAAAAAATTATTTTGTTTATCCTAACAAAGCCAAAATAGCCAATAAAGACAGTAAATAGGGATTTATTTCCTTAAACCGAGTCCATATAGTTATTGTTCTTAAATATATTCATTTGCATTTATCTTTTTCTCTTATTTATTTATTTATTTATTTCTTCTTTATTTGCTTTAAAATTATTGCCTCTATAACTCATACATAATTATCTATTTAACTAATTTCACTCTTAATAATATTCATAACTTTCATGATTTTCATCTTCGTAACCCCCAAAAATTAAAGTGAAAATTTTAAGATACTTTATGGTATCCTCCACTTTTTTCTATATAAATTCATATTTTGACTTTATGAGAACCTACCCAAGTTATTTTTTTATTTCATATTTGAAGTAATAATGTCTTTATATTATTATTGCAGTATCAAATTCATGTTTTAGTTTGACTCAATGATAAAGACTCTTAAATGTTTATCGATTTGCGGGAGGTTATCGATAAAAGCTCGAAAATTAATTCTGTAGTTCCTATTTCATCTATTTTCTTATGATTAAGGTCAAACTAAGAATATACATATTATTACTTTTTGGTGTTCTCTTTCTATGAGATCTCTTTAATTTGGTTTTCTATGAATTTCTAATTGTTAAAATTCTAAATTTTTATTTGACCTCAAATTAGTCATTTATTAATAAAAGTCTTCTAATAAAGTCATTAGGTGTTTCTTATGTTATCAAGAACCGTTTATGTATTACTTAAAGAATTGTTCGTTTCTTCTATTTTCCCTCTTACTTTTAGAAATGGTGTATTTATGTAATTTATTTTAAAATTGATGTAACTTTTTTGTATCCTCGTGATTTTTAATTCATTTCAATTCTCCTTATTTTTTTTATTTTTTTATTAAAAAATATAATTATCTTAATTGTTATAGGAACAAATGTGTTTTGGTTATTGTGTAGAAGATCTTATTGAAGACTCTTCACTTGATGATAAAGTTGGCATAAAAATATTGCTCATTTGATAATACTATCCGAAAAGAACCTTAGACTGATAGAAATTTCTCTATAAAATTTATGTTGAATACTTATTGNGACAATAACAGTACAAGAGTATGCCCTTGAGTTCACTCGCCGAAATTTCTCTATAAAATTTATGTTGAATACTTATTGGATATAAAATGATAATTTTTTGTTGATCATTTCCCTCTTCTTTTTGATACAATGGTTACTAACGGAATTAAAGTATTTTTACGTATTTGTGAGTGTGTGTTTTTTAATCAGATTAAGTCCCTGAAGTATTAATTTTCTTTTAATTAGAGCAAAAAGAGAGCAATCCTTTTGAGTAGATTTCTCATGTATTTTTTTCAAAGATAATGAGTACTTTTATTTTATACTGGCCAAGAATAGATGTTATTAATTTGTTTATTTTTAGTGTTTATTATTACTAGAGTAAGATTCAGTTTAAATTTGTCATTAATTATAATGATCATTTTCTAGATATATATCTTCTGAACAATCACTAGTGAATTTGGTCTCTCTTCACGCAGTCAGAAAGTATTTCACTGAAATTTATAAAAAAAAAAAATTTAAAATATTGAGTGCTAAAAAATTTTTTAAAAGAGTTTTTATTCAGTTTATTATTAGTACTTAAATTATATATTTTTTATAATTTTAAATTGTCTAAGAATTTTCGATCTTCTAAAAATGATTTTACATCAGTGAAACTATTCTCTATATTTTTATAAATAAAGGACACTATAATTTTAATAAGTTGAACTATTTATATGCATGTGTGGATAAGCATATTTTTTTCTTTATATATCTAAAATATATACATACATATATATGTGTGTGTGTGTGTGTATTTTTAAAATGTATATGATGTATAATTTTTTAAAAGAATATATAATTTTTAATTTATTTTTTAGATATCTATATGTGTTTCTTTTAAGATAAAAGTTAAGCTTTTATGATTTTTTCCTATAAAGATAAAATATGTATTATGCTTAAATCAAATGAATCGATACAAAACAATTTAAAGTATGGAAATTATATATTTAATAAATACACTAATATTATAAAGGTGAAATGATAAAGAACCAAACAATAAGGTAGAATACTACTATATACTTAAGAAAGAAAGTTAGAAAATATGTTTGGAAAACCTCAAATAAGTTGTCTTTTTTATTTTATGATATATCGCTTCTTTATTTTATTTGCATATTATTGAGTTTTTCTTGAAACTTGAGAAATAAAATGTAAGTTACGGTAGAATATGTAGTTTTATGCAATTTTTTTGGGAGAAAAACAAAGAAACCTCGTCCATTTTTGTTAT
>JACEIK010012211.1:0-11729 GCA_018107945.1 Datura stramonium | reverse complement strand
GGGGGGGGGTCCTCTAATGGTTAGTTTGCTAGCAAGAGAACCCTAGGTTGGTAGAACTAGGGGTGAATCATGTGGAAACTAATGGGTGTTGATTCTAAGTTTAAAAAGGGAGTAATGATCACTCCCTAATGCATAGTTCCTACGAAATATTGTTCAGGTGAAAATTGAGACATAAAATTAGGTAGAATTGAGACTTTAACCTTAAAATTTCCTTAAAGAGGGTTTGAGGGAGTAATGATTAAGATTTGAGCCATGGATAATGAGGTGGTTTGTGATAATGAGTAGAATAAGGTGGGATTTGAATTCCCCAAACCATTGTTTTGATAGTATACTATTGAAATAGTGTTAATCTCTTGTCTTTAGAGTTTGAGCGTTTGGAAGCATCAAGGAAAGTCAAGGCTCCAGTAGATTGATTGTCATTCGATTCCTCCAAATTGAGGTAAGTTATGATTTATAAGGAGTTAGACTTTTCATGATGGTATGCATAGATGTGGAACTGTAATTTGTATGCTGTCTCTAGGTCCTAAGTGTTTAATCTTTCTTGTTGAATTCCTTGATTGAGTGATTTCAATGTGATGTGGTTATTTGTATAATCTGGAATAAAGTGTATATGTTGTCCATGGCCTTTGTACTTGCTGAGAATGATTGAACCATTTAAAAAGGGTTATGTTAATGAGGGTAGAATGAGACCTCCTAAAAGTCATAATAACAGACTAATCATAATACATGTACTATGAGAATGAACGTGGATAATATCAATACCATGAGAGGAGTGGCTCGTGCCCATTGAGAGCATCTGGGCGACCAAGATTGACTAAGCAGCTCTGTCCGAGGGGAGCATCCGGACGAGAATATGAGTGGGAGCAGGTACCATGTCGGTATAGTACATGAATTTCTAGAGTTCCCTGCAGGTCATGACTTGAAGGGCAGAAATAAGACCCTCTGGCGTGTGTGTACATTGATATTCAGTGACCTAGTGTTTATGGTGATATTGTGGAGGCGTGTGCCCGGCATGTCACTATTGGTTGTGTTATTGATGTATTATAAGAATTATGAGATTTAGACTGAGTATGTGTATTTACTGAAATGAACTTGTGGTCATGTGCTTGTCGTCTGAATTATTGAGGCCTGCAATGACTTGCTGGATGGAATATTTAAAAGTGAATTAGTAATTGATTTGTGCAATCTTTGAGAATGACTCATTATATACCCTATGTGGTTACGTGATATCTATTGTTTATTGATGATTATGGAATACGTGGAAGTTTATAATAATGTATAGGTTGTAGAGAGTTGGTGAAATATTGATGTGCAACTAAGTCAAGCTACTGCCAGGCAGTACTACTATAGCGTACTTGTTCCGCCACAGCGAGACTATGGTAGTGGTCAAGCGATCGCTGCAGCAATGGTCCAATCCAGTGAGCAGGCCGGTTAGTACCTGAGTAGATTTAATTCCTGTAATGAGTATGGTTATTTATGAATGATGTTCTAGACTAAATACACATTGTTGTCTATATGTACGTTATTATGTAAGGACGATCGATAATGCCTACCAGTACTCTATTTCGTACTGACTCCACTCTTGCACTTCTTTTCTCAGTGTAGAATCCAATCTCGAAAGCTCATCTCAATCTCACCTTTAGAGCAACAGCAAATTATTGAAAGGTGACCGACACAGGATATGTTGTTTTACTCCTTCTCCGAAGATGTCTCTCATCCGAACATTTGTGTTTTTATTTCTTTTTAGTTATTCTTTTTAGTTAAATCAATATTAGACATGTGTATAGATGTCTAAAGTGCAATGACAATCAGGTTTTGAGATTATTTTGTAGGATTTGGTTTCTGAATCTCTTAAATTATTTCGATGAATTGTTTACATACTTCTAAAGGTGTTATATTCTTTCTGTATGTTGGGGGTAATAGTTGAGATTGATTGGTTCGCCCAACGTGGGGTTAGTGTGGGTGGCACTCACGGCCATTTGAGTTGTGAAAAAGTTTGTATCAGAGCCCTAGGTTCATTGATTTCATTGCACTAAGACGGGGCCAATAGAGTCTCGCGGATCGGTGTAGAGACGTCAGTAACTTAACTTCGAGAGGCTGCAGGACTTTAGGAAAACTCCCTTACTCTTTCCTTTTTGTGTGATTACTCAATTCCAATTGGTATATGATGATCCAAATTGGTATCTAACCACTCTTCTTTATTTCTCTCACAGATGGCGAGAATACGTGTAGGAGGAAATAGAGAGGGAGCACTCGAGCCAGCAGCACCAGCCACAGTTCATGGCAGAGGACGAGGCTGAGGTTGCGGGCGGAGACCTACCGCTACCAGAGAAGGGGCCCAAACTCCTACTCCAGTTTGACAGAGGTCAACATCTCCCATACCACCGACAATCCAAGAGATCGTGGTTGTGGAGTTGGAGGTTTTGACTTAGGGAGAGGCTGCAGCCGCTCCAGCATCCTCCAAGGTCCTGGCTCAGGTTCTTAACCTTTTGAGCAGCCTCGTGGGTAATGGGGAAGCGCCAGCGACTCCTGCAGGGCAGCAGTCGAGGATATAACATGCAGCCGTTGTGGCTCCTTATATTGATGATATGTCAGAAGTTGTGATGTTCCAGAGGCCGATAGTTGGGCCAATAATGACTGGGGAGGAACATGATATGTTTTGGAGGTTCACCAAGATGAAGCCTACCAATTTCTACGGTACTAAGGTGGAGGATGCCTATGAATTCATAATTGACTGTCATGAGAGGCTCCACAAAATGGGGGCACTGGAGAAGTACGGGGTGGAGTTTGTCACCTTCAAGCTAATGGGTGATGCTAAACTCTGGTGGAGGGCTTTTATGGAGTGCAGACCAGTAGGGTCACCACCATTGACTTGGACCTAGTTCTACTCCACCTTTCTGGAGAAGTATGTACCCCATACCCTGAGAGATAGGAGGTGGGACAACTTCAACACCATCGAGCATAGGAGCTCTTCAGTCGCAGTATACGAGGCCCAATTTCACTCTTTTTCCAGGTATTCTCTAGCCCTACTGCCTACTGAAGAAGAGAGGATCAGACGATTTGTTAAAGGCCCTGAATGTAGGGCTTCCACTATCATCCCTTCATATGGTTTCTGCAGGTAAGACCTTTCAGGAGGTAGTAGAGTATATCAAGAATATGGAGGGGGTTAAATAGGAGGGTTATGTGAAGAATGCCAAGAAGAAGGCTCGAAAGGTTGGTTCTTATAGTGGCTCATTTTCCAGGACTTCAGTACCTCAGGCTACTTAGGACGCCCTATTTAGTTAGCCATGCAGATGTTAGCTGGGGGTCAGGGGCCACCTCATGATTAGCAGGTACAATCAGAGTTAACTAGATAATTCTCTCAGACTTCGCCGCTCATCCTATTTATTTGGTTCCGACTCAGAAACCAGTGACTGAGAAGGTCTATCACGAGTGTGGAGAGTATGGCCATATCTGCAGATGGTTTCCTAGATTTGGACAAGGTAGGTAGATTGTTCCGCACCCAGCTCCTTGACCTCCGCCCCTACCAGGAGAAGAGGGAGTGCAGTCAGTAGGGATTGCCCCCAGTTAAGGAGGGGCAGTCAGCCAGTAGCTAGAAGTAGCACCCAGACTAGTAAAGGAGGTGCTCAGACCAGAAGGGGGTGGTGTTTAGTCCGATAGAGGGGTTGCACAACCCAACAGAGGTGGTCCTCAAGTGCGTAGTCAGGCTCACTTCAATGCATTCCCGGGTAGGCCCGAGACATAGGCTTCCGATGTTGTTATCACAGGTATGATTTTCATGTCCGACAAAATTGCTATGTCTTTGTTTGATCGAGATTATATTTTTTCCTATGTGTCTGTTTATTTTGCCTTGGGACTAGATCTTTCTTATGATATGCTTGATACTCCTATCCATATGTCTACTCCTGTTAAGGATTCTGTGGTAGTGGATAGGGTCTGTCATGATTGCATAGTTAACTTCATGGGTTTGGATACTCTGGTAGATTTGGTGATCTTAGGCATGGTAGATTTGATGTGATTCTGGGGATGAGCTGGTTGTCCCCTTACCATGCCATTCTTGATTGCCATGCCAAGACTGTCACCATATCGGGCCCAGGGTCGTCCAGGTTGAGTGGAAAGGGAATTGTAGCCCTGCTCCTAAGAAATTCATCTCTTATATTCGTGCTCATAAATTGATAGAGCGAGGGTGCTCATCATATTTAGCTCATATTCGGGATACCAATTCCGAGGGTCCTTCCATAGAGTCAGTACTGGTAGTTTGTGAATTTTTAGAGGTTTTTCCTGCGGATCTGCCTGGCTTGATACCGAACCGCGATATTGATTTCTATATCGATTTAGCGCCAGGGACTCGACCTATTTCTATTCTTCCACATAGAATGACACCAGCTGAGTTGAGAGAACTCAAGGAGAAGTTACAAGAATTACTTAGTAAGGGACTTATAAAGCCGAGTGTCTTTCTGTGGGACGCCCCCATCTTGTTTGTAAAAAAAAGGATGATAGTATGCGGATGTGCATTAATTATCGCCAGTTCAATAAGGTAACCATTCTTAATAAATATCCTCTCCCTCAAATAGATGACTTGTTTGATCAGTTACACGGAGCATCGGTGTTCTCCAAGATTGACCTGAGGTTGGGCTATCATCAACTGAAGATTCGTGCTGAGGATATTCCCAAGTCGGCTTTTCAGACCAAGTATGGACATTATGAGTTCCTGGTCATGTCCTTTGGACTCACTAATGCTCTAGCAACATTCATGATCTTGATGAATAGTATCTTCAAACCTCAACTAGATTCATTCATTATCGTGTTCATTAATGATATCTTGGTATACTCTAAGACCAAGCAGGAACAGGAGAATCATTTGAGGATTGTGCTAAGGTTGCTGAAGGAGAAATAAATGTACGCCAAGTTCACCAAATGTGAATTTTGGCTGGTGATATTCTGTGAGTTTACAGCACTTTCGACGTGTAAAAATGAGAAAATGGCATGGACACAGGTATATTTATACGGATATGAGGTGTTTTTACTTTGTTTTCAGGGAAAATAGGTGTTGGAGTGAAAATGTGCAAAAGTTGCAGAAAAGTGCAGAAAAGCAACCAAATAGTGATCTCGGTACGAGTCGTACCAAGATTATATGAGTTGTACTGAGACTCGTGGAAAATCTCAGAAGATTGGTACAAGGCAAAGCAAAGTAGGACTCTCAGTACGAGCCGTAACTTGAGTCATAGAAAACTTTAGAGAAATTTGCACAATTGAAGCCTCCTGATACGAGTAGCACCTACGGATGTAGAATCTACCTACGACCCATACTAGGATCCGTGGAAAGCTTCAGTGATTTGTGGGACTTGGCAGATCTCATGATAAGACAAGCTGTTAAAAGCTGTAGGAGCAAGGTACAAGGCGTACCAAGACACTCGTCGAAATTTTCAAAAGATGCCAAAGTTCTCAAAGCCAAACCGCGACATGATTGTACGACTCGTGGGATCATGTTACGAGTCGTACCAGATGCCAACACTTAGAAAATTCTACAAAAATCAAGGGATGTACGAGACAAACCATGACCTGTACAATCCTGTTACGGGTCATATGAGGAGTCGTAGGATGTGTTGGCGCCAGATTTGGTTATTTCCCTATTAACTTAGGAAAAGGATTTTATTATTTGTATGTATACTTTTTATGTTTCTTTTAGTTTAGAATAGGTCAGCTTGGGTCAGAATTAGTTAGGGAAGTTGATTATCAAGTTTGTAATTAGTTTTTGACAACATCGGAGACTAATTCTTGAGATCATAACTTGGATTTCTCAATTGTTCTTGAATTTGTTCATCATATTTTCTTGAAATATTCAAAGCAAGTTTTCTTTCAATCATTGTTGTAAGAAATTAATTTTGTGTTTGTATATGAATACTAATCATAATCTTACAATCATGAGAGGCTAAAACCTCCACAACTAGGGTTGTAGGAACAATGGTGGATTAACGAACTAGGGTTACACAAAGTGATTCGAAACCAATGCTAAACGCTTGTATTGTATTCTCTTCATCTTTAATGTTTTTTAATGAAGCGCAACATTAAGATTTGTCCGAATTCTTTCCTTTCTTGAACCTAGAGAAGTAGAGATTAGGAAAAAAGAAGTACAACAAATCCTTGATTATGATCATTGTATAATTTGTTTTGTGGTCGCAGGATAGTTAATTTGGAACAAATTGATAATGGTTAACTTGAAATCGCTCATGAGACCTAACCCGATGATTGATTATAGTCATCCAATAGGGACGAACCAGTCGTTTGGATGAACCCTAGTTATGAACCCATGGGAATATTTGCCCTAGTTAATTGCAAACCGTGATAAACAACAATTGATTTTCACGCTTTTTTTACAATTGTTTTTCTATAAACCCCCCAATTTGGAGATAACATAACAAAAATCTTAAATACCGGTATTAGTCTAGTTCTTACCATATTCCCTGTGGGTTCGACCCCAACCTCTTTGTTGGGTTCTTTATTGGCAACGTCTGCTTCATACTTTTTCAAGTGTGTGAGTTTGAGCATTATCAAAAAGTGGCACTGTTATCGGGAAATACGACTAAGATTAGATTAATTTCTTGTGTTTAACTTTTGGTTGTTATTTCCTCATTTACATTTTCTTTTTGTTTTTAACACCCACAGGTTGTCTCTTGGTAAATGCCAAGTACTCGACGGAGCAGAAACCCCCTGATTCCTTTGGATCTTGAAATTGAAAGAACACTGCAAAGAATGGAGAACTAAGAGCAGAGAGATGCCCATCTTGCTAAAGAATCTAGGCAAGCCGAGCTAGGTCGGAAAGCTGCCCTTCAGGAAGCCGATGATGCTCGAGAAGAAGTTGTAAATGCTAGCCACATGAAAGGGAAAACAGAGGCCAGAGATATGCCCCTTAATTCTTTGATGAGGATGACACGGATATTGATAAAGTCGGGTCAACTGGAGCTATCATACCACCACCTTTTCCTGCTGGGGAAAAGTTTGACATCACTCGCACCATGATCCAGTTGTTGAATATGAAAGGGTGTTTACTGGTCATGCAGTTGATGATGCCAACCTGCATTTAATGAACTTCTTCAGAATATGCAAGTCATATAGGTTTCCCAGAGTTAGTCAGGATGCAATAAGGCTGAGACTCTTCCCATTCTCTCTTTCCGGGGAGGCCACTTTATGGTTATCTGAGTTTCCCAAAGACTCCATTACCAACTAGAGAGAGCTCAAACAAGCATTTCTAGAAAGATTCTTCCCACCCTCCCGGATGTTACAGCTTAAGAATGAGATCTACAATTTTCAACAACTGAAAGTGGAGGCACTTCATGAAACTTGGTTAATATTTAAGAAGAAGTTGACCAAGTGAGCTAACCATAAATTCCCTGATGACAGTTTAATGGAGATTTTCTACAGGTCATGGAACAATAGCACTAAGTTGTAGCGGATACTATTGCGGGAGGAGCACTAATGAGTCACACTTGGGAACAAGTTGCCACCATTCTTTATAGAGTGACTAAAACCAACAGGGCCTGGCACACCAGGGAAGCGGAAGCAGTAACTGGTACATATGTTGTTGGTATGAATGCAGACCAACGAAAGAAGGAGGAGGAGCGTGATCAGGAATCGGCCCACAAGTGTACATCATTAGACCTGCTCACGAAGCATATCATGGGCGCTGGAGCCAGAAAAGTTAATGCAGTGGGGACACAAGGACAGGAACTAGGGCCAGAGCATTCATATTCTGAGGAGGAGGCAAACTTCTTGGACAACCAGGTGGCGGGTTTCCGAGCTAATGCCCAAGGGTCTAGACAGGACACTTGGTGCCAAGATTATGGAAATCAAGGTCGGAACCAATAGCGAGACAACTACAACCAAAATGTTACATCCTTCCCCCCTAGAAACATTCGTCCTTGAATGTTGGACGACACGCACGACTCCAACTCAAGGACCAACACAACACGACATCGCACGACATAGCCTAACATGGAAAGCCTACGACAAACAACTCCAGACAACAAAACCTTGCACCATGCCAAGGCGCGACATAACTATAACCATAATTAAAATAAGAATCTTACTTGTCTCCATTCTAGCCTCTGACCAATTATAATCCATCAAGTTATAAGCATCTCTGTACAAGCCAGCAAATATGAGTCTAGACCCGACTCCTAAGACATCTTACTTCTTGCATGATTTCGATCCAGAAAGAAGGGTAACAATCCTAAATGCCCTATAGCCTCCTGTTTATAAGTACATTGCGCAATGCACACATAAACAAGACTCTACTAGACACGGCTGATAGATTTCCTAGGATGAATTGCTCTGATACCAAGTTCGTCACACCCCAAATCCGGGGAGGCGTGACTGGCACCTGGTGCAACCCCTGATATGAGCATACATGACCCCCAAAAATAAAATGAAGATCAGAAACAATGAGGTTCGACAACACAACTATAAAATCAGAATAAGACAACAAACTAAAACGAAAGCTGGCTCACCTAACCAACTAAAAATAAATACAATATGCCGTCAAGACCATGAAATGGAAACAACTATACAACATGGCCCACCTGGCCTATAACATCATATTAACACCACAACAATGTCTACGAGCCTCTATGAATGCAATAGTAATCAAGTGATCGGGAAAGGGCCCCGCTCTACCCTTAACTCAAACATCTGGCGACTCCGAAAGATCTGGAGCACACCGACTCAGCTGGAACACCACTCAATGATCAAGAACTTGATCTATCAGCCAACCATCACTTACAGGCATGAATGCAGCGCCCCAACTAGGGCGTCGGTACAACCCCAAATAATTTGAGCGATAAAATCATGCTTTCGAGGTAGGACTAAGAGTACATAATAGGCTAAGAAGGAAGTGTTATGAGGTATTTGACTCACTCTATGGTCATATTTAATATTGGACGTCTATCAAGTTGTAGAACAAAATTCGAAAAAAGTTATCGCAAAATTTCCTTCTTGAGATTCTTTGGTATTTAGGTCAAATGTCTCGAAGCTTTTCTCCCAATATATAAGGATTTAGGGGGTGTGTGACCTATCAAATTAAAGATCTATGAGTCTAGTTTCCATTACATCAAACCGTTTGTCAGTCTGACTTCGGAGTAGATAGAATTCGCATTTAGAGATCATAAACAACTACAAGTCTGAGATTAGAGATCAACATATATACTGAATATCGCAAGAGGAGAAACTCAATTTAAGTAAACATATAGAACCTACCTGGCCCCATAAGCCTGGAAATTAGAAACAAACATACAAACAAAACCTGCCTAGCCCCTACAAGCCCGGCAAGTCTAAAAGTAAATAATAACACAGCGACACCTAGCCAACATAGCTCACCTGTCATCGCCTCTAGACCTCTCAACGGCCTCCAGCTAACACTAGCCAACATCTAGCATCCACTGCTATTAGATAACATATAACATGAGCAACAATTACAATATAATGCCAAGAATATCAAAAGTAAACACTAGTCAGTGAACTCATCATTCAAGCACTGTCGGACTCTCTCTCGGTTGCGCACAGTTAGCGGAGCTCAATCCATCTGGGAGAACCAAATCGTGATCCCAGGAAGGCTCATACATGTTGGACCACTCTTGAATCATGTCTCAACTTGACACTAAGGAGTACATCATTCTTAACCCCGTAGGTCATTTCACTCCTTGGGCTCAACCCCTCAGCCGAAAACACTCTCGTGCATCGGGTATCCACAAGCCACAAGATACCTCGGGCTCGACCCCTAGCCGGAAAAACTCTCGTGCATCAGGTATCGACAATCCACAAGGCCTCGAACACAACACACACAAAATCCACAACAATAATAACGCATGCTCAAACAGCCCACAATCGGCTCTTAAACCCCACAACCCAACTAAGCCACTAGCCGAGCTAAGGATTACCATCCTCATCAGTCTATCCCAAAGCATTAATAACAGCCCACAAGCCACTATACTTACCACTAACATTAAGGGACACGGAAAAATCAGCCCAAGTGTTACCACGGCCGCCACGTGCCATCACACGGTCGACACGATCGCCGATTCGAATATAACAAAAGATCGTCGCAACATCGATCTTAACCACTCCAATCCCTCATTCACTTTTCAATATCATCACCTAATATTATTCACACTAACAGCCCATAACTTTCTACAAGAACCACACGACCTCTCGATACGAGCCTAATAATTTTCCATAACTACGATTCTCCGCACTCAAGCCCGATCCACCAACCAAAATAGAATCTTATACACACCTTTATCACCATATAAACAACATAACAAGATTTCAATAATAGCAAAACACAATCCATCACAAAACAGCCATCAAACACGTCAACACGGGCGAAAATGGATATGGAATTCATGCCGACAAAGGGAGGGACAAACCTAACATACCTTAGCTTCAAGACTAGCCGAACTTGAGCCTTCAACACCATGAATCTACTACCTAAAGGCAGTCCAATATTCTGCCAAAATGCAGCCAAGAAAACTCAATAAAAAAAACAAGACAAACGAAGCTTACCCGACAAGATTCATAGGAATTCGACAATAGAAACTCCGAGACAACAACCTACTAATGATAACAAGAGGAATAAGTCTTACCAATATCTTCACCGCGAAACAGCCACCAACAGCCCAGAAAAGACACCAAACCACGGACTACACGCAATTCCGACTTCCTGACACCAAAACCATGTTGAGCCATGGATTCTAACCTCAAAACCAAAGGAAAACCATAGAGAGGCTTGAGAGAGGTTTCTTATGAATTAGGTTTCTGGGAAATGAATTTGGATGAAGAAAAACCGACCAAAGGGGCTTAAATAGCCTTCCACCGCCTTAGACCCTTGTGACGTGCCTGCTTGAGCAGTCTTGCAAAAACGTGAATATCTCTCTACTCCGAAGTCGGATTGACAAACGGTTTGATGCACTGGACACTAGATTCAAGATGTTTAAGTACCTGGTTTGGCTGGAACTACGAGGGATCTACTCCCCGTGTATGAGTACCTGCAGGCAAGTAATGCAGCGCCCCAAAACGGGCGTCAGTACCATTGGTACTGAGTATGCAAAGCAATAACTGAAAATAACTGAAAATAACTGAAAGTAAATAATAATACTGTTAGATACTTAAGTAATAGGAGACGGGCTGAGACTAACCGAAAAGAGTGTAACTTCACTGAAGAGAGTAAGAGTCATACCTGATAACATGGCGGTCTACTTTCTATCTATTAATAACTAACACAACATAACATACAAGAACCTTGCCAGCCCCCATAAGTCGTAAGGTACCAACCAACACACAATCTATATACCCCTACCCAGGTCATACCATCCACCTAGTAACTATGAGCATCTCGTCGGCCCCTTAGGTATGCAACTTGGGCCCGCTGGGTCCCTGACTATAGCTGGATCTGAGTACGGAGGACTCCTGAAATCTGAAATCTGAAATCTGTAATTTGAAAACTGTAATCTGCACCCCGGGCGCAAGCGCTCAACAGGGGGTGTGGTATAGTGCTGATCAGCCTGCTATGGGGAATCTGGATCCCATCTTCGTCCGCTGGCGGACAGCATGCCATTCCGTAGAGCGACGTATCCTCACCCTCTGGCGGGCGAGTCGACACAGCTATTAACCCTATGGCGGTCAAGGAAGCTCTAAGGGTGCCCAACATAGAACAATAATGTCTCTACAGATAGCAA
>JACEIK010012208.1:10053-31842 GCA_018107945.1 Datura stramonium | reverse complement strand
TGACTCATAAGACATTATTTGTTTGGTTGTCTACCTTCATAGCGATATCGTTCACTAACAATTAGGATAATTACTACCGTAATTCAGTCCCTGTGGGATCAATACTTGGCTTGAAATAAAGCCACTTTACTACTTGTACGACCACGTGCACTTGCGTGTAGTTTGGTCTGAACAATTACAAAACATTTACTTGTAGGTGGTGCTGAAAAGGTAGAACATGACTCAAACTTTGAGGAAGAAGCTAAGTATCTGAATAATATGGGAGGTTTCCGGACCCATGTCTAAGGAAACCAAGGCCGGAACTATCAGAAGGATAACTATTATTACAATGTTAGTTACAGAGATTGAGAACAAGGCAACTGGAAGATCAAGGATGGTTACAGAAATGATCACAATGGGTTGTATGTGCCTCTTGGAAATCGTGATAAAATAGTAATGATGTAGGAAGCTCCAAGATATAAGAGATATTGGCCAAGGTCTTGCAAAAAGTCGAATCTACTAACTCTAGAGTTAAGGTGATGAGGACTGGTCTCTCCAAAATCAGTCAGCTCGTGGACTCACATTTCACGGCCATTAAACACAATTGGTGTATCAAATGGGGCAGATGTTTGTAGCCTTTAATCAGCGGAAGAGTGGTACCCTTCCTAGTGATATAGTGCCAAACCCAAGGAAGGATGGCCAATGCATTGTTGTCATAACAAGAAGTGGTAAAGTGTTGTCTGAAACAACACTACCAGTGATAAGAAGGTGGAGGATGTAGCTTTAGAGTTAGAACATACTGTTAGAGATTATGTTGAGCAGGAAATTCCTGCTAAGTCTAGAAAGCCAGTAAATGATGAGGATATTCTTGTAGATGCTGAAAAATCCACAAATATGGAAAATAAGGAAAAAGGAAAGGATATTGTAAAGCCCTTGGCTCCAAAACCTAGACCCCCACCTCCATTTTGACAGAGGTTGAAAAAGAATGTGGAAGATGAAAAGTTCCACAAATTTATGTTAATGTTGAATCAGTTGTCAGTTAATGTTCCTTTAGTAGAAGCTCTTGAGAAAATGCCATGTTATGCAAAGTTCATGAAATACTTGTTTACTAAGAAGAGAACTGTCAATTATGAGCCTATTCAAAATCTTCATCATCGTTGTGCAATTTCGACGCGCTCACTGGTCCAGAAGAAAAAAGATCCTAATGCATTTGCTACTCCATGCACTAGTGGCATGTTTAACTTCGCCAAAGTATTGTTTGATGTTGGCGCCAACATCAACTTGATGCGCTGGCTATATATAAGTAGTTGGGCTTGGGAGCCCCTAAACTGACTACTATGCGGCTATTGATGGTGGACCATTTAGTGAAGAGATCGGTGGGGATTTTTATGTGACGTGTTAGTAATAGTGGAGCACTTTATATTGACTACTGATTTCGTAATCTTGGATTGTGAAGTGGACTTCAAAGTCCCCATAATTTTAGGGCTTCCATTATTGGAAACAGGGCAAGCATTGGTTGATATGGAATGTGGTGAGTTGAAGTTTTAACTAAATGATTAAGAGGTGATATTCAATGTTTGACAATCTATGAATCAATCGAGATACATGAGTGTTGTCTCAGTTATTGATATTATGGATGAAGGGATTATTGAAGTACCCATAGAAGTTTGTAGTTGAGATGTTAATTGCAGTGATGATGAACTTTTATGGTGATGACATCGCATATTATAAAGAGACCGCATGTGATCATAGCGGCTGACTTGGTAGAAAGGTTGGTCGAAGCCCTTGTGCTTGTGATGCAATGTTTCAAAAGTGAAATTGGGTGGTCCAAATTGATATTATTAGGATTCCTCTAGGAATATGCACGCACAAAATTCAAGTGGAGAAAAATTATGTTCCGAGCAGAGAGCACCAGAGTAGGCTTAATCCACCAATGCAAGAGGTGGTGAAGAAGGAAATAATTAAGTTGTCGGATGTAGGTGGTATATACCCAATATCTGAAAGCAAGTGATAAGTATGGTATAGTGCATCCCCAAAAAGGGAGGCATGACTATGGCAGCTAATGAGTAGAATGAGATGATCCCCCTTAGGCTAGTCATAGGCTACTACGTTTGTATGGATTAGCGGAAGCTAAACACCTAGATATTTAAAGACCATTTCTCAATGCCATTCATGGACCAAATGCTAGAATGATTGGTAAGCAGGGGTTGGTATTGTTTCTTAGATTGTTATTTGGAATATATCCTGATTCCAGTTTTCACCTGAAGATTAAGAAAATACTATATTCCCTTTTCCTTATGGGATATTTAGTTTTAGGCGCATGCCGTTTGGGTTATTCAATGCACCCGCTATCTTTCAGAGGTCTATGATATCGATTTTCTCTAATATGATGGATGACACCTTGGGAGTATTTACGGACGACTTTTCAATTGTAAGTGAGGCATTTGAGGATTGTTTGGCTAATCTTGGCAAAGCCTTTCAATGATGTAAAGAAGCAAATCTTGTGTTTAACTGGAAAAATGCTACTTCATGGTTAAGGAGGGCATTATTTTGGGTCAAATGATACCTGGAAAGGCATCAATGTTGATAGAGCAAAAATTGAAGTGATTGAGAAGCTGCCACCACCAATATCGGTGAAAGGAGTACGAAGTTTCCTTTGCCATGCAGCCTTCTATAGGAGGTTCCTAAAGGACTTCTCCAAAATTGCCAATCCATTAAGTCAATTGAGAAGGATGCTAAATTCATTTTTGATGAGTCTTGCATAAAGGCATTCAAATGCCTTAAAGAGAGGTTAGTGGTTGCACCAATAATTATTGCTCCAAATTGGTCCAAACTGTTTGAAGTGATGTGTGACGCAAGTGGAGTTGCACTTAGAGAAATGTTGGGGAAAAAGCATGAAAATAGTTTTTGCCCTATCTATTTTTCTAGAAAAACATTGAATGGGGCACATAAGAACTACATAGTGACCGAGAAAGAGTTTTTTTATAGTTGTGTATGCCTTTGAGAAAATTCGAGCATACTTGCTTGGCACAAGAGTGATAGAACACACTAACCATGCAACTTTGAGATATCTCATGTCAAATAAGGATGCAAAACCGAGGCTAATATGATGGGTTCTTCTGCTATAGGAATTCAATTTTGAAGTCAAAGATCGAAAAGGCTGTGAAAATCAAGTAGCATCTATCTGCCAAGACTTGAAGATGAGGGAAGAATGGTAGATGAGGCCGAGATAGATGACTCTTTCCTTGATGAGAAGGTACTAACTACATCTCTTGGCCTTACTCCTTGGTTTACTGATTTTTCTAACTACATTGTCAGTGAGATGATTCCAAAAGATCTTACTTTTCATTAGAGAAAGAAATTTCTCCACATTGTGAGTAAATAGTTTTGGGAAGAGCCATATTTTTTCGGCTATGTGCTGATAATCTAATAAGGAGGTTGATTTCGCCCAAGTGCACGTGGTCGTCAGGTCATTTAGCCCCCGAGACCTTGTGTTATTGTTCAACTCTAGGCTCCATTTATTTTCGGGAAAACTCCGGTCAAAATGGTATGGGCCATTCAAGGTTAAACAAATATTCCTTTATGGAGTGATTGGGCTAGAAAACAATAAGGGGAAACACTTCAAAGTGAAAGGATAATGTGTGAAGTCATACTTTGGAGTGCCAGAAGAGATAAAAATTTTAAAATTGGTGTACCTTGATGAAATCTGAGTAATCAAGGTATTTCAATCATGCCGCGACGTTACATCAGGCATTTCTTGGGAGGCAACCCAAGATTGTTGTAGTTGTAACTTAGTATAGTTGATTTTATGATTGTTCTTGTTTGAAAGACATTTTAAGTGTGCAAGTACAAGTACTTGGGAAAAAATAGATTCTAGATATGGATGATGAGAAAATGACAAGCTATCAGAAGTCTGACGAGCCATTAATCTAATCCATCGAAATTAGGAAAAATTCTCGACTTTTTGGATAAGCATGACGACAAAGTTGATAAGTTGTCAGTACATCAACGAGCCATCATTTGCTGCATCAATAGTGATCACATGGAAGATAGATTCTGGATAAGGATGAAGGCCAAGTTGAGGAACCGTCGATTAGTTCACGGGCCTTCATTCGCTCTGTCACTGGGGCAACAATAATGAGCTACTCTGGATAAGGTTGACGGTGGAGTTTACCGAGCTTTGAATCTCTAACGGGCTGTCACTCACACCGTCACCTATTTGGTAAGTGATCTACCCTCCTACCCCTTTATAACCCAAACCCTAGAGCATTTAAAATCCACTTAAAAAAAATAGTGTAACCTCCCTTCCCCATTAGTTTTTCACTCATTTTATTTCTCTCATCTTCTCTTTATCTCACTCCCAAATTCACCAAGTGCCTAAATTGATTATCCTATATCCCTTGAACCAGTTCCCTCGATTGCATAAACTAGAACAGTCAGCAAAGTGTTCTCAACATCTCACTAACAAGAAGGTATGTTACCATGAACTTAACTTGAAGAAGAGAAATTTTTCACCGAGGATGAAGTTTAAGTAATACTCCTGTGATATGATGATTGATTTTTCTCATTTTTGCATAATTGCTTCATAGGTTTTATTAGAAATTCCTCCTCCCCTTTATGAGTTTGATATGTGTTATTATTGGACTTAGTTGTGTCAAATAACTTTTTCCTATAATAGATTGAGTGACGACATTCTTAAGGGAACTAGTCATTTTTGTGTTAGTATTAGTTTTGAGATGAGTATGTGGATGTTTGGTAAGGGGAAGTCTAAGTACCTATTATTAACGCACAAAGTTGTGGCGAGACGAGATGAATGACAACCCATCAATCATATGCTGGACCATCACATTTACCATCAATTTCCCAATATTAAGAGTAGTTCACTGGATATGGGTGACGTAGGAAGTGACGGCTTGTCACTTAAATGACGGACCATCACATTCAACATCAATTGCTCATTTTTTAACTAGTTCACTGGAGAAGGGTGAAGAAGGAAGTGATGGCTTGTGTAACACCCTAAAAGTCCCAAAGACCATACCTGAGGGTTGAAATGTAGAAAATAAGAAAATTGCACTAGAGCCACAGAATGACTCAAGGAATGAGTCATTGCTGGAAAGAACGACCTATTGTAAGGCCTCGTTGTAAGCCTTCATTCAAGCCTCCCAAAAATAATGAGTCTAGTAATGACTGTTGGTTGATTCAACGGTCATCCTAAGGAGTCATGGAGTGAAGTTCATAAGAAAGGGTAAAAGTTTTTTTAGAGACGACGGGCAGATACCACGACCTATTAGGGAGAGTAACGATCCGTCGTGTGGATCCATTGTCTGTCTAGAGTTAGGAATCAAAGCAAATGAGGGGAAGTGGTGGCCAAAAAAAATGAGTGACAAGTCATTATTTCATATAATGAATTCTCTTGTTCAATCACTGGTGAGAGAATCATAAGAGTACCAAAAGTACTCCGGAAACAACGGACCAATCCAACGAGCCATCGAGTCCAACAATGCCTCATTGGATGGGTTGTTGTAGCTGGCAATCTGTATTTATATGCAACTCTCGAGGTAGTTTTGTAAATTCCCTAGCTCGTAACTTCCTAATGAAGTCATTTTAAGCCTTTTAATGAGTTTTTGAAGAGGATTCAGCCTAGCCTAATTCATTATGCTCTCATGCATGAATTGAATTGAAATCCTCTTTCAAGATCAAGCAAGAATTCTTCATCAATTTCTTCCTCAATTCTCTTGGGCTTTCAGGACCAACTTACAAATTAGTTTACCCAGGTATGTCGAACCATGAATTGGGGACTTATTCCACCCTAATGTCCAATTTCTTCTCTAATTCACGAATTCAAGTCTCCAATCAAATGTATTACAATTTCTAGGGCTTTTTAACCCAATTTTATGAAATTACCTATACTATGTATATGGGTCCAATCCCTTCTTGTTTTGATTGATCATTTAAGACTATTGGGGAAAATTTTACTCTTAATTTAATAACAAAACCATGATTTCATGTTCATGAGAATTATACCTTATTATGCATGATTTATGAATTTAAGCTTATGAGTCCATGATTTCAAGTATGATGAAGTAAATATTGTTTTAAGAATATTATGCATTATTTACATAAGAACCCTCCATGAATTTATGGATTTTAGAGTATTATGATTTCCTCAAGTATGGATGGCTTTTATGAGTAGCAAGTTTATGATCATGGCCAACTCATGGGCTTATTTTTATGGCTAGTTCACGTATCTCAAGCATGTTATGAATCTAATTATTTCAACTAGCCCATGTACTTCAAGTATGTTTCATGATTATGATATAAGCACTATATATATTTTGTGAGTAGTATTTAATACCGAGTTTACCGAGGTCTCCGCGTACCTAGGTCTCAGAATTACATGCCAAGGTATCCACGATGGGGTTCGCTGAGAGTGTCTTCCATGCCTAAATAGGCCACACATGTGTGATAGAATGCCCTTTTTAATAGTTCTACCTTTGTCAAGGTACGATACCCTTCCGACTAGGGATTTACAGGTTGGGCTCCATGTACACTCACGTGGGGTATGTCGGTTATAAGAATCTCTTATTGTGCCTTATGTTTTAAGTTACTTATGTTAATACATTATGATATTATGTTTTATAGCATATCTGACCCGTTGACAAATTTTATGAGTTTTCACTTATGATTTCAAATATGGTACATTACATAATTTCTATTTGTAAACCTTGGGTCATTATGTTCAGCTTATGATGATTATCTCATGATCATGATTACTTCAGGAATATGATTTTTAGCATGTTGTCCTTATTCTCACGATCTTTTTGATTTATATGCATGATTTTATACTATTGTTTACTACATTTTCTTACTTTTTCTACATACTTGGTACATTTCAAGCGCTGACAGGATACTCTATACTATATCGTCTCATGATATAACTTCGAGTGATCCATCCCAGTCTCTTTGACAGCTCTTACTCGCTTAGTTCAGTTCCATCCCGCTTTGGGTGAGTCCTTATCTTCTGAGGACATCTATCAGTTTACGCATGTTATATTTTTTTTGTTTCAGACTTGGAGTTATCTAGGGGCTTTTTCCAGCATCTCATCAGATAATAGAGGCTTTTTAGACATAGACCTACTATGTTCAGCTTTGTGATTCAGGTTGTGATATTATCACTTTTGTTTCAACTTATTGATATTTATACTTTTTCTTATTCATGATTATGTTAATTTCCACTTGATTATGCTCTAATGTCATGCTATATATGTACCATGGATTAGCTTTGAGCCATTCGTGGTTCTAGGTCCCATGTCTCGGTCTAGGGTCTTAGCTAGGGTTATTGCAAACTTGGTATTAGAGCAAAGATTTTGGTGTGTCCTAGGGTGTCTGAATGCCGCGTTAGGTAGAGTATTCTCCATGGGTGTGAAGTACGCCACACTTATGGGGGAGAGGCTACAAGACATTTTAGGAACTTTCTCTTCTTTCATGATTTATGTCGTGCGATGAACTACCTCTCTATTCCTCTAACTCATGCTATAAGCATTTGAAGAAATATGCCTCCAAGACGAGTCAATGGAAGGATAAATTGCAATGGAAATGGCCATGGAAATGGAAATGGAGAGGGGCATCAGCTAGCCCCACTAGCTCCAACAGGTCACTCATGCCGAGTTCAGGGCAACATTTCATATGTTAGCATAGGCCATGACCGCTTAGGTCAACCAATAGGCAGTGGCCTATTTTTCCCAGAATGGGAATGCAGCAGCAGCGAGAGTGTGAGACTTTCTCAGGATAAACCCACCTAAGTTTCTTGCGTCGAAGATGGATGATGACCCATACAAGTTTATTGAGGAGGTGCAGAAGATCACCCAGATTATGGGGCTAATGGGAGAGGAGAGTTCAGACTTAGCCTCCTATCAATTAAAGGGGGTTGCTCACATATGGTTTCAACACTGAAAGGAGAGCAAGGGAGTAGGTGTCGTTCCCACGGGTTGGGATGAGTTTGTGACTTCTTTCTTGGGCTGGTTCTTCCCTCAGTAGTTTAGAGAGGTAAAGGTGGCAGAGTTTTCCTATTTGAAGTGAGACAACAGGATTGTTTAGGAGTATGCCTTGGAGTTTACCTGGTTGTCCAAGTATGCACCGCAGATGGTTGCTAATTCGAGGGATCGTATGAGTAAATTTGTGAATGGAGTGGTAGATTTACTAGTCAAGTACTACAGGACCGCCATATTGATGAACGATATAGATTTCTCCCGACTGGTCATATATGACCAGCAGATAGAGCTAGAGCAAATGAAGAAGAAGGAGAGAGAGGCCAAGAAGGCCAGGATAGGGAATCATAGGCATTTTCAGTAGAGATCCGGTGGTGGACCTCAACCTCAGTTCCACTAGCGATCATCATCCCTAGCTCCATCATTAGCTAGTGTCCCATCTATACCCGGGCACGATGAGCGGGGTAGAGCGCCAGGCTCTAGAGGCTAGGGGAGCATGGTAGGGGAGTGCAGTTTTCCACCTTGTGTGAGGTGCAGCAAGAACCACCCTGGGACACATTTAGTTGGCTCAAATACTTATTTCGGGTGTGGAAAATCCGGACATAGACTCATGGATTGCAATGGTGGGGTCCGTACCCCAGCCACCAGTTCAACAGCTCCTACAGCTCGCCCATCTCAGCAAGGCACCTCTTCAGTGCAGCAGGCAGACAGCGCCAGAACAGGTTCTATGCACTATCTTGTCATGATCAGGAGTAGAAGGTCTCTCTTGATGCTGTCACTGGTATGTTACTTGATTTCCATCTTGATGTGTATGTATTATTAGATCTAGGTGCTACTTTATATTTTGTGAATCCTTATGTTGCTGTTAGTTTCAGAGTCAGTCCCAAAATCTTCTCAGAACCCTTCTTAATCTCTACTACTATCGGTGAGTCAACTTTAGCTCGATGGGTATATAGAAATTGCAGCATCATGATTCTTTAGAAATTCACCTCAGTAGATTTAGTATAGCTATACATGACTTATTTTGATGTTATATTGGGTATCGATTGGTTACATGCATGTTATGCCTCAGCCAATTGTGGAACCCGTGCAGTAGAGTTCTGATTTTCGGGAGTGCAAATCCTAAAGAGGAAGGGTAGTTCAGTTGTGCTTGTAGGTTACTTTGTTTCCTATATTAAGGCAAGAAAGATTATCTCTAAGGGTTGTGTGTATCATCTAGTTCGGGTCAAGGCTGTGTGTATCATCTAGTTTGGGTTAAGGATTCGATGTTTGATACCCCGACTCTTCAGTCAGTTCCTGTAGTATGTGAGTATCCGGACGTGTTTCCAAGAGTCCCTCCCGAGAGGGAGATTGACTTTGGTATTGACCTTCTCCCTGATATGTACCCTATATCCATTCCTCCTTACAAAATGGCTCCAGTCGAGCTAAAGGAGTTGGAATAGTAGTTGAAGGATCTCCTAGATAAGAGTTTCATCAGACCTAGCAAATCCCCATCAGGTGCTGCAGTTCTCTTTGTTCGAAAGAAGGATGTTTCCCTTAGGATATACATTTATTATCGGCAATTGAACAAGGTCACAATCAAGAATAAGTATCCCCTCCCCAGGATTGATAATTTGTTTGCCCAACTTCAGGGTGCTAAGTGTTTTTCAAAGATAGACCTCAGATTCGGCTATCACCAGCTAAGTGTTAGGGAGAGTGACATTTCGAAGATAGCCTTCAGCACTCAATATGGTATCTATGTGTTCGTAGTTATGTCTTTTGGACTAACGAATACTCCTTTGGTTTTTATGTATTTGATGGACATGGTGTTCAAGCAATATTTGGTTATGTTCATGATTTTTTTCATAGATGATATCATCATATATTCTCTGAGCAAGGAGGAGCATGCCGCTCATTTAAGGATTGTGTTGCAAACTCTCAAGGATCGCCAGTTGCTTGTTAAATTCAGCAAGTGTGAGTTTTTGCTGCACTCAGCAGCATTTGGGTCATGGGGTGTCTATCAAGGGTATTCATGTGGACTCTCAAAAGATAGAAGCGGTGAAGAATTGGCATAGACCTATCAGTCCTATAGATATAGGAGCTTTTTGGGTTTAGCTTGATACTACTAGAAGTTCGTAGAGGGATTCTCATTCATTGTATCACCATTGACTAAGTTGACCCAAAAAAAGGTCAAACTTCAATGGTCAGATGCTTGTGAGAAGATTTTTCAAGAGTTAAAGACTCGACTCACTTCAGCCTCAATATTGAACCTACCGGAGGGCACAGATGGCTTTGTTATTTATTGTATGCTTCTAGGGTTGTCGTAGTTGTGTGTTGATGCAGCATGTTAAGGTTATTGTGTATGCCTCTAGAAAGCTTACGACTCATGAGAAGAATTATCCGACACATGACCTAGACTTGGCGGTTGTGGTGTTTGCTTTGAAGATTTGGTGGCACTATTTGTATGGGGTGCATGTGGATATGTTTTCGGACCACAAGAGCCTTCAGTATGTGTTCACTCAGAAGGACCTGAATTTGCGACAAGGGATATGGCTAGAGCTTCTAAAGGACTATGACATGAGGGTCCTTTATCATTAGAGCAAGGATAATGTAGTGGTGGATGCTCTTAGTAGGATGTCCATGGAGAGTGTGCCCCATGTCAAGGATGGGAGAAAGGAGTAGGTGAAGGATGTCCATAGGCTTGCTCGTTTATGAGTTCGCTATGTAGATTCTACGGACAGTGGTGTTATCATCAAAAATGGGTCGGAATCCTCATTGGTGATGGAAGTTAAAGCTTGGCAAGACAAGGATCCTCTCCTAGTGAAGCTGAAGGAAATTATCTGAAATCAGAAGGTGGAGGTTTCTCCCAAGGGGGAGATGGTGTACTTTGATATCAAGGTTGGTTGTGCATGCTGGCAATAGATGAATTGAGAGAGAGGATGTTGAGCAAGTCACATGGCTCTTGGTACTCTATCCATCCAGGTGCCACCAAGATGTACTGTGATTTACGGAAAGTCTATTGGTGAAATGGCATGAAGAAGGATATAGCAGAGTTTGTGTCTAAGTGTCCGAATTGCCAGCAGGTGAAGGTTGAGACACAAAGACCTTGAGGTATGATTCAGGATATTATATTTCCTACTTGGAAGTAGGAGAAGATCAATATGGAATTCATTACAGGCTTGCCTAGTACCCGCCGACAATATGACTCTATATGGGTAATTATGGACCGGTTGACCAAAAGCCCATTTCTTATAGGTCAAAACTATCAATTCAGTTGAGGATTATGCTAGACTGTACATTGGGGAGTTGGTTCAGTTTCATGGTGTTCCTTTGTCCATCATCTCAGATAGGGGTACTCAGTTCACTTCTCAGTTTTGGAGGCCGTTTAAGAGAAGGCTTGGTACTCAGGTGAAGCTTAGCACAACTTTTCTCTTGCAGATAGATAGTCAAGCTGAGCGGACCATTCACACTCTTGCGGACATGTTGAGAGCCTATGTGATTAATTTCAGGGGTAGTTGGGATGATAACTCGTCTCTCATCGAGTTTGCCTACAATAAAAGTTACCACTCAAACATTCAGATAGCTCCGTTTGAGGCTCTTTATGGGCAAAGGTGTAGGTCACCTATTGGATGGTTTGAAGTAGGTGAAGCTATATTGATAGGGCTAGATTCAGTTCATGAGGCCATGGAGAAAGTTCAGCTTATTAGAAAGAGACTGAGAATAGCTCAGAGTCGTTAAAAATCTTATGTAGATGTAAGGTGGTGAGAGATTGAGTTTGAGGTTGATGGTTTCGTGTTTCTGAAGGTGTCTCCCATGAAAGGAGTGATGAGGTTCAGAAAGAAAAAAAAGCTTAGTACTCGATATGTTGGTCCTTATAGGATTCTGAGGTGAGTTGGCAAGCCGACATATGAGTTGGAGCTTCCAGCAGAGTTAGCTTCAGTGCACCCAGTTTTCCATGTATCTCTATTGAAGAAATGCATTGGTGACCCAGCCTTAGTTGTTTTGGTGGAGAGCATAGGTGTGAAGGATAGCCTTACTTATGAGGAGGTTCCGGTTGAGATCTTTGATCATCAGATTTGGATGTTGAGGGACAAGGAAGTAGCTTCAGTAAAGGTTTTGTGGAGAAATCAGCTTGTTAAGAGAGTTATGCGGGAAGTAGAAGCAGATATGATGGCTAAATGCATGTATCTTTTCCCTTCAGGCTCATGAGTGCCAGCATGAGGTAATAATTTTATCCTTAGTACTCCATTAAGATGTACTTCAATATTATGTCTTCTTTCATTTCATAGCATGCATGTACGTTTCATGAATTTGGTTCAGTCATGTACATCAGTTTGGAGTCAGTCACTCCGTCAGTTTTCAGCTATAGTTGTTTAGTTTGGGGATTGCAGTTCTTTCCTTAGTCTTTCAGTATGCTTAATCTACATTCGAGGATGAATGTACCCAAGGGAGGGACAATGTAACACCTCAAAAGTCTCTATGATCATACTCGAGCATTGAAATGGAGAAAATAGGAAAATTGCACTAGAGTCACCGAACGACTCAAGGAAGGATTCATTGTTGGAAAGAATGACCTTTTGTAACACCCACTTTGTAAGCCTTCAGTCAAGCCTCCTAGAAATAGCGAGCCTAGAAATGACTCATTGGTTGATTCAATGGGTCTTCCTAAGGATTCACTGAGTGGATTTTGGAAGAAAGGGTCGAAGTTAGTTCAGACACAATGGGCGAATACCATGACCCGTTGGGGAGAGTAACGATCTGTTGTATTGATCTATTGTTTGGAGTTAGGAATCAAGGCAGGTGAGGAGCAGTGGTGACAACAAAAGTAGTGATGAGTCATTGTTTCATCTAACAACTCGTCCTATTTAAATCGTTGGCAAGAGAATCAGATAAGTAGCAGAAGTACTCCGGAAACAACAGACGGATCCAACAAGTTGTCAAGTCTAGCATGACTCATTGGATGGGTCATTGAAGCTGGCATTCAAGATTTTTATGCAATTTTCCGGGGGTAGTTTTGTAAATTCCCTAGATCCTAACTTCCTAATGACGTAATTTTTATCCTTTTAATGAGTGTTTTAAGAGGGCTTAGACAGCCTAAGTCATTATGCTCTCATGTATGCATTGAATTGAAATCCTCTTCCAAGATCAAGCTAGAATAGCTCATCAATTTCTTCGTCAATTCTCTTGGGATTTTAAGACCAACTTAAAAATCAGTGTACCCAGGTATGTAGGGTCATGAATGGGGGATTTCATCCACCCTCATGCCCAATTTCTTCTCTAATTCATGAATTCAAGTCTCCAATAAAGTATAGCAATTTCTAAGGTTTTAATCCAATTACCTATGTTATGTCTATGGGTCCAATCCCTTCATGTTTTAATTGATGATTTAAGACTATTGGAGTAGATTGTACTCTTAATTTAATTACTAAACCATGATTTCAAGTTTGTGAGAATTATTCCCTATTATGCATGATCTATAAAATTAAGCCAATGAGTCCATGATTTCAAGTTTGATGGAGTAAATTATGTTTTATGAATATTATGCATGATTTCAATAAGAATCCTTCATGAATTTATGGATTTTAGAATATTATGATTTCCTCAAGGATGGATGACTTTTATGAATATAAAGTTTATAATCATGGACGACTCACGGGCCTGTTTTTATGGCTAGTTCACGTATCTCAAGCATATTATAAATCTCATTATTTCAACTAGCCCATGTACTTCAAGTATGTTTGATGCTTACAATATGGGAACTATATATGTTTTGGAAGTAGTATTTAACACCGAGTAGACTGAGGTCCCTGCATACCTAGGTTTCATAATTATATGCCAACGTAACCATGATGGGGTCCTCCATGAAAGTGTCTCTCATGCCCGAATGGGCCATTCAAGTGTGATATCACACCCTTTTTCATGGTTTTACCCTTGGCAAGGTACGAGCACCCTCCCAACTAAGGATTTTCATGTCAGTCTCCATGATGCTCACGTGGGGAATGTAGGTTATAAGAATCTCCCATTATTCCTCATGTTTTTAGTTACTTTTGTTCATATATTATTATATTATGTTTTACGACATATTTGACTAATTGACCAGTTTTATTAATTTTCACTTATGATTTTGAAGTATGGTACATTATATGATTTCTATTTCTAAACCTTGGGTCATTATGTTTATCTTATAATGAATATCTCATGATCACGATTACTTCAGGAATATGGTTTTTAGCATGTTTTCCTTACTATCAAGATCCTTCCGATTCATATTCTTGATCTAATACTATCATTTGCTAGCATGTTCTTACTTTCTCTACCTACTCAGTACATTCAAAGTACTGACTACATTCTCTACTCTATATCATCTCATGATATAGGTTCGGGTGATCCATTCAAGTCTCATCACTAGCTCGTACTCGCTCAGTTCAGTTCCATCCCGCTTTGGGTGAGTCCTCATCTTCCGAGGACATCTATCAGTATACACTTGTTATGTTTGTTTTAGTTTCAGACTTGGATTTAGCTGGAGGCTTGTCCCTACATCTCATCAGATAATAGAGGCTTTTTAGACATAGACTTAATATGTTTAGCTTTGTGATTCAGCGTTGTGATATTATCTCTTTTGTTTACGCTTATTGATATTTAAAATTTTGCTTATTCATTCTTATGTTAATTTCCGCTTGATTATGCTCTAAAGTTATGCTATGTATGTATCCTGGGTTAGCTCGGAGCCATTCGTGGTTCTAGGTGTCGTGTCTTGGTCCGGGGTTTGAGCTCGGGTCATGACAGCTTGTCACTTAAATAACGGACTGTCACATTCACCGTTAGTTTCCCAATTTCCTTTACAAATCCACTGGATAAGGGTGATGGAGGAATTGACCACTCGTTACATAAATGACGGATTGTCACATTCATCGTCACAACCTTTGATCACCAGTCAATAAAATGATTTCTCGTGTATTCACATTTGAGATTTTGTACTAACATCCACATGGAACAGGCATTAATGGCACAAAAGTTCTAACCAACTAGGGGTGGATCATAGAAGAGAAATGAAAGAACAGAATCAATACATCAGCTTCGGGATGAAGCTTTTGAATCTAAAGAGGAAGTGCAAGAGGTTAGAGCTGAGGGACCAACCCTAGCCTATCGAACTAGATCCGTTACTAGGCCACAAGCTACTACTCCCCAGTCTGAAGAAGGAGATGAATCTTCTGAAAATGGATCTAGTTTTGATGGGCTAGGTTCTGACTCAAATGAAGAAAGTAGAAATGTGGCCACAAGAAGCCCAATAAGAGAGACTAAACCAATAATGGGAAATGTCATCAAAGCTAAAACACCGTAATTTCGGGAAAGTGTGCAAATGTCAAGGGTTCCAACAAATATATTTAGGAGGGCCTCACCACCATATGAAGAGGACATTACAAGAGGAGCTTTGCTGAGGAAGTAAGACTTATAGACTCTGAGTTGTCTGCGTACCCAGACATTGAAAGAGGGAACAAATTCTATGGCTTAGGGTGGATGAGTGAGGCATCGGGCTCATATTTCCCTAATATGGTTCATGAATTCTACGCGAACTATGGGGCAACCCTGGACAACATGTGTAAAGAGGGATAGCAAGCGTCAAAAATGCCTATCCTCACTAGAGTACAAGTCCGTGGAGAACCTATTGACATCTCTTCAATTACCATTAACAGAATGTTGTATGGACCTGAATTTGCACCACCAGCCAAAACTATGAAGTTTGATTATAGAATGAGAGAGAGGAATAATCAGTGCCTGTGGTTGGCACAAGCTTTGATGGATGTTCAACCACCGCGATTGACAAATCTCAAGGGAAAGATTTATAAGTCCACCTTGACATTAACAACAAAGTTTTGGTGGGCAGTGGTGAGACTTCAGCTATTCCCTACGGGAGAAGATAATGTTTTGGGAGAGGATAGGGTAGTTTTAATAGTCAGCTTAATGACAGGGTTCCTATTAAACACAGATGTTATTATAGAAGATGAGATGAGGGCCCGGGAAACAAAGTTCTCCATATCATATCCATTCCCATGTCTAGTGACCAGGTTGTGCAAAGAGGCTCACGTTCAAATATTAGTTGGAATAGATGTTGATATGATAGAAAACAAGAAGCACGATCTTGAAAAATCCAAAGATGAAATAAGGCACAACCTACAACTTCATAAGTCAGTACCAGAGATTTTTTAGCCCAGTGGGCAAGCAGCGAGAGTGGATGGAGATAATACTGACATAGTTGGATAAGCCATAAGGACAGAGCTAGCCTGCTTTTCAACCCCACTCTCCACATCCACACCATCCACCTATAGTGTAGCTGCAGCAGCACAGGGAGTAGAATCCACTAAGACATCGTCTGCTGCTCTACAGGATTCACAGTATGCATTCACGCCAGCAAACTTTGCAAAGTTGGTCAAAAGAGCAGATAGACACAAGAAGCAAAACAAGTTGTTTGCTGAGCAGCTAGGAAGCTTTGTGGATAGAGACATGCAGCTGCGTTGGCACCATATGACAACCTCCATGCTCGGATTGGTGATATGGAGGCACGAGTGAATGAGAAGCTAAAAGATTTTACTATCCAAATGTCATAGAGTTCGTGGCCAATTTGACAAAGACCCAAGATGATATACTTAAGTTGTAGAAAGAGAGACCAACCTAGGAGTTCCTACTCTCAGTATTTAAGGAGTCAATGGAGGAGGAGCCTTTCACTGACTTGTTGGGCGAGTAGCCTAAAATTGTGAGCAAGCGACCACGAGAGGGGGATGAGGATGAGGAAAAATCACAGAGAAAAAAAGCATAGGAAAAGGAAACAAGAGCAAGTGAATTTGCTTGAGGCTTAGCGACTATCTTGAGTAAAGTAGGATATGAGGCTCGAGGTGTAGCGAGCCTGTGTTGGTGGAGCCTTTTCCTGTTCAGAAACTAAAGCCATTTAACATACTAGTGGTGTTTTGGCTTCTTCAATTTCATTGACCTGCCTCACTCCATCCCAAGCTATGAAGGTTGTTCATGATGATACTTTGAGTGCGCCGATCACAATCAGCGCCACTGTTGATATCCCTGGGATTACTACAACCCAACCTATTGTTCCAGAATCACAAGCATAGAGCTTCACAAGTATTCCCTACTTCAAATTTTAATTTTGGATATATACATCGGGGACAATGGATATTTTTTATAGGGTGGGATACCTGTAAATCTATCACACCACCTGAGAATTTTTGTTGTCGTGTTTCTTTTTCCTCAGGTGTACTATCTAGTAGAACTGGCAGTTTAGGTTGTTTTCAATATACTATGTGTTGTGTTTTGGTTGTGTCTGTAAAACAAAAGTAAGTAAACTTAGAGTAGTCATTGGTTATAACATCTTTTGAATAAATTATTGGAAAATGGAGACCCCTACAAACTTTGATGTGGCAAGTGTGTATCTTTGTAATATATTTACCATGATGGATCTGCGCATGAAATTAGTTGTATATAGATGTAGAAACTATGCTTAAGCTAAAGCATAATCTTGATAGTTAGTAGTTGATAGTGCAATTTTGTGCCAAGTGTGAGTGAGCAAATTTGCTATTTTTCTTACTCTGTGCATGCATCTGGAACTTACCTGGTTTATCTTGCTAAGGTCATAGGGTAACTGACTAGGAAAGATCATAAGCCATTTTTATAATCAGTCCACTATGCCTATATGACTACCCAAACAATGTTAATAATCCTTTGATCCTTGATTTTGTGCCTAATTGACCCATTCATTTCATTAGCCTATTCACCTTCCCACTATTTTAATAGTGAACCTGCTTTGGTCCTGGTCCCTCCTTTAATATTGTGTACCTTGACTTAGAAAAATTGCCTAAGTTGTAGGTGGCTACCGTAGAGGTGTATAAAAAGGTTGGATATGAAAAAAAGAAACTAATGGTTGAAAAGAAACAGGTGTGGTGTGGTTGAAAAAGAAAATAAAAGAGAAGAAAAACAAAGTGTAAATGAAAATGAAAAAGAAAAAAAAAGAAAAATAGTTTCATCTTAAAAAAGAAAAAAGAGAATCAAAGTGAAAACCATACCTGTGAGTTGAAAAAGAAAATGAGTAAAGGAGATCAAGGGAGAAAAATAGGAGTAGAGCAAAATAAATAGTGTAGTACCAATAGGGTTAAGTTACTTTACACATTTGTACCTTATCGGTCTCAAGCCTTCATTACAAGCTAAGAAAGTCCTATAGTGATCCTAATCAAATATCTGAAAACCTGAAGCAGTGATAATAAGGGCAAGCCTATGGCATTGTGTGTGCATTATTTGAATGTCTTTGTGAGAGTGAGTGTTTTTTCTAGTCACCATGTAAATAACTTTGTGTGTGAGTTGGGACTTCTTTGTGGTAAGGGCACCAGGAGAGCACTATTAATTGTTAGTTATTAGGCTAGTTGTTGTTGGTGTATGCAAAGTGCTATGTTGATATTATAATGTCATCCTTAGATCCTCGTGAGTTAATGCGTTGAGTGAGTGCCATATGTACATGTTTGGTTTGTAAGAGGGAGTTCCACTTGTGAAATGATCTGTTTTAAGCCTAATGATTGCTGAAGTTATCCTAAGTTTCTTTTACTTTAATTTTGTGTTATGTGTGTTGCTTGAGGACAAGCAAACATTCTAAGTTGAGGGTGTAATTTTCCGACATTTGATGGCATATTTGATGCTTTAACTACGAATAAATGCATGTTTTTCAACAACTTTTGTAATATTTGGTTTCTTTTGTTTTGAATGTACATGAAATTAAGGCTTAAGATGGTACAGAAAGTTCTTAAAAGATTAAAGTGAAGGCGATTCAGACAGTCCGTCAACCTTCTAACAACTCGTCATCTCCACCATCAAGCTCAATCAGTTCACCTTGACTTGTATCAGAAAGTCACGCCCAATCTGATGGCCCGTCAATATTATGACAAAATGCCAACTATACCATCAATCTTAAGTAGCAGCTATACAAAAAGAGTCCATTTTGATGATCACAGTGACGAATTGTCAACCACATTACGGGCCATCAAGCTTGGCGTCACTGCTGAGCATAATAAGATAGCCAATGGATAAGACTGACGGCCCAAGTGACGAACCGTCACCTTATTGACAGGCCGTTAACTTAGGCATTAGATGAAAAGCGGGCTTTCGATTTTGATGTGTAATTTTAAATTGTCTCAGGATATAAATAGCAGCAGCTAGGCCTATTTTCATTATTAGACTTTTCGAGAGAAAAATACCGTCTTAGTACGTTACTTTCAAATTCCTAAAGAGATTTTGTCATATTCTTGGAATGACAATCAAGGTTTCATATTATTTTGTAAGTTGAATCTTCTCTTATGGATATAACTTGTTGTGTGATTCCAATCATCATGTATGGCTAAATTTCGTCGCTAGAGTTTGTATGATCTATTCTAGATTAGCATATTTAAAGTGATTAACATTAAGGATTTGTATAGTATAAATGTTTGCATTGTTACTTCTTTTGTATTGACTGAATTCTAATGGTTGCAAACATCATAGGCAAACTCTATCAAGGGGATATGATCATCCTAGATACCATCAAAATCTAGAACATGGGCACAAAACATGTCCTCGAGCGTATAGATGGGGTGTTCATCCTGTCCGTCTTTTTGAGGATCAAATGTCGTACTGAAATTCACCTGAGTTCCTGAGTCTTTCTAGAAAGATTTCAAGAAGTTTATGGTGAACCAAGCGCCTCTGTTTGAAATAATGGATACAGAAATTCCATGTAGGAAAACTATCTCCTGTATATAGAGTCTAGCATAGTCCTCCGCAGCATAAGTAGTCCTAATTGGCAAAAAGTGAGCTGATTTAGTCAATCTATCAACCGTCACCCAAATAGAATCATGCTTCATTTTCGTTCGAGGAAATCCTTTGATAAAATCCATATTAATCACCTCCAATTTCCAAGTTGGAATCTCTATGTCCTACATTAGGCCTCTAGGCCTCGGGTGCTCGACCTTTACCTACTGGCAATTAGGATATTAAGTCACCAAACTTTTGATGTCCATTTTCATATTGTTCTACCAATATAGTTTTCTGAGATCATGGTACATCTTTGTGGCACCTGGGGGTATAGAATATCGAGAATACTGAGCTTCACTCATAATTCATTCCCGTAGCTCACCTACATTAGATACACGTAGACGGCCTAGTATCTAAGAACTCCATCTGGTCTACAATCAAATAGGCTCTACTTCAGTTACAATATACTATCTCTCTGCAAGGCTAGCTCTGCATCATCATAGCGCCGCTGCTTAACTTCAGCTACCAAGGATGATTCTTCCATGTTATGAACAACAACACCCCCATCTTTGGCATCAAGTAATCACATCTGCAAGTTGGCTAACTACTGTAAATATGTTACCATTTCAATCTTGTTTGTCTGAACATGACTTAGGCTACCTAGGGACTTGTGGATCAACTTGTAGCTACAATATTCTGTTTTCCCGGATTATATAAAATGCTCACATCATAATCTTTTAGCAGCTTTAACCATCTTCTTTGCCTCAAATTCAACTCTTTTTGCTAGAACATGTGTTGGAGGCTCTTATGATCCATAAAGATATCAACATGTACTCAATATAGGTAGTGGTTCCAGATCTTCAAATACCAATGCATCCAACTCAAGATCGTAGGTAGGATAATTTTACTCATGCTTCCTCAGCTGTCGAGAGGCATAAGAAATAACCTTGTCGTGTTGCATCAAAACACAGTATAGCCTAACTCTGGAAGCATCAAAATTCACCATGTAACCCTCGGTACCCTCTAGAAGAGTCAAGAAAGGTGTTGAAGTCAGCCTATCCTTTAACTCCTGGAAATTTCGCTCACATGCCTCGATCTACTGAAACTCTACTTTATGAGTCAAGTTTTTCAATAGCACAAAAATAGTAGAGAAACCTTCCATGCACCTGTGGTAATAGCTTGCTAATCCCAGAAGGCTACAAACCTCTGTAGGATTTAAGGGTCTGGCCAAATTCTTCATAGCTTTTATTTTCTAGCTATCCACTTTTACCTTCAGTCGTAATCACATATCTAAGGAAAGATAAAAATGTTATCAAGACACACATTTAGAAAATTTAGCATATAACTTGTGCTCCTGGAGAGTCTGCAACATAACTCTCAGGTGATCTACATGCTCGGCCTCTAATGGTAAGTAAATCAAGATGTCATCAATAAATATGATCACAAATACATCCAGAAAGTTCTTAAACACCCTATTCATAAAATCAATAAGTTTTCTAGGGCATTAGTAAACCCAAATGACATCACCATAAACTCATAGTGACCATACCTAGTCCTGAAAGTAGTCTTAGGGTTCCCTAACCCATAACTGATGCTACCTGGAACCCAAGTCAATCTTCGAAAAACATATGGAGTCTTCTAGATGACCAAACAAGTCATCGATCCTGGAAAGCGGATACTTATTCTAATAGGTCACTTTATTCAGCTTCCTGTAGTCGATGCACATTCCCAACGACCCATCTTTCTTCTGCACAAACAATACTTGTGCACCCCACAACGATATACTAGGCCAAATAAAGCCTTTCTCAAGCAAATCCTTGAACTGCTCCTTCAGTTCCCTTAGTTTCACTGGATCTATTCTATACAAAGGTATCGATATTGGTGGAGTACCTAAAAGTAGATCAATAGCAGAATATATCTCCCTTTCAGGGGAAATTCCAGGCAAATCCTCTGGGAAGACTGATCTCGGGCAAAATAGCATGCCCGAGTGATGCTCTATGACTTAATTTAGTCTTGTTTAGCTAATTAATTATATACATTTTCATGTGATTTTATATAAATGTGAATA
>JACEIK010012203.1:11479-31855 GCA_018107945.1 Datura stramonium | reverse complement strand
ATGAATTCTAAATTCTCTTGCAGCCCTAAAAGGAATGATGCCACTCACCATATATAAGGATCCCTATTCTCTTGACTTTTTGACGATTTGAATGCATATCTGGGATCAATTGGAAGAGACACTCACACTCACTCTCCAAAAAGATGTCTTCATGCATACACTTGACCCATAGGCTTTCCCTGCATGTAATTCGCCACTAATGTAGAGTAGTTGCACCTAGAATCATTTAGGACTTGCGGACTAAGATGTAGGCTTAAGGTCAGGGTAGGATAAACATTTGGATATAGTGACTAAATCCTCCCTAATGCTTTTCATGCCATGCATTATAACACTTTTGCTCACTCAACCTCCTTTTTATTGCTTCTTTTGTTGACGCCTTTCATTTTTTTATAGTTCCCCTTATAACCCCTCTTTGGCTTCTATCACTAGCCTTATTACCTTAATAGGGAATACCACGTCACAAAAATAGTCTTTTTTTCTTAATTCATTTTTTTGCATTTTGACTAAAGGTGACGTTCCCTTTTCACTATGATTTTTGTCTTCCTCTTTTGTTTTGCATACCCCCAAACTTAGGCTCTTGCCTCATTTTTCACATTTGCTTTTCTCATCCCTTTTTCTTAGGACTTGACCCTTGCTTCAACATTTATTTTGCAATCAACATTTAGGGAGAATGGGGCCAAAAGAGGTATTAAGAATGGTCTTAAGGCTTGTAATGTGGTTGCCAAGGAAAAGTTTTAAGGCTCAAAATTAGATCACGAAGATTAATGATCATGGAGGGCATATGGTTGAAGTGGCTATAAAACAGAAGGCCTAAACTCATTTCCTCGGTGCAACTACATCTAGGTTTTCTCCTTGAATCACATTTAGGGCAAGTTCTAGACAAGATGTAATGCACAAGATTAACAAAAATATCCTTTTCACACAAAGCATCACCCTTATAGGGTCTACAAGAGTCATTTTCCAAAACAAAAAATCACATTAGGACATCACGCATGCAAACATCATAAGTCAAGCAAGGAATTTTACAACGTACGACCAAGATTACTATGCTACGGTGCCAATGCTTTCTCATTCTCTTCATTTTCATGCCCTTGTTTTCACATTTTTCATTCCAATCACAAGAAAAATAGAAAATTTTAGTTGATGCCTCTTAAAACAAATTCACAAAAAACTCAAAGTAACACGACATTTCCCTTAAGAATGTCGTCACTCAATCCATCATTGGGAAAAGCCAACCCGGTTCAACAACAAAAATAGCTGAAATAAAAGAATGCTCCTTGGAAAAGAACCATAGTATAAATAATACTCTTGAAGTTTTAATTTCTACACTACTCTATTTACAATGGAGAAAAAGAAATTTGGGATCATCTCATTCGAATTTTTTTATTAAAATACAATACAATGTTTAAAATCGGAAACCCCAATGAGTCGCTAATTACTATTCACAAAAGCACAAATCAATTATCATTCATTCAAAACAAAACACGTCCGACAAGAGTAATCATCAATCAAAATAGCCTGACAAAGGCTGGACATACTCAAGCTTAAGAAACAAAACAACTTAAAACACAAATACCCCCCATCAACAACGCTCATTCCTCCCCCCACTTAAGTACTTACATTGTCCCCAATGTATTATGCAAAAAGAATCAACGGGAGAAGAGACAAGAAACTCCCTGCATGAGTCACTCGTCGTCATCATCAGCCTCATCACCACCATCACCTCCACTAGCATCACCAAGCTGAGCAAAGTCGTCGCCCAACCCCTCAAACAAGTCATCAATTGGCCCCCGAGCCGAGGATGGAGTAGCCATAGCTGCATCTAAAGCACTCATGTCGGGCACTTCAACCGAAGTCCGACATTTCCATTCCTACACACCAGTTCGGAGGGACGTGACAACCCCTTCTACAACATCCACCCGCTTTCACAAAGTGGCGACATTCTCGTGGAGCGATTTGAGCTCCTTCTTGATAGTTTTGGCAATTAAGGTCGAGAGACTCTTGGACAAGCGTTGAAGCTGGCTCTCATGCGATTTTGTCATCTCCACAAGGCGATGGAGACCACTGGATTGAAAATATTGAGGAGGTGGAGAAGCTCTGGGCTGGGGCATGTCACCCCATGCTTGGCCCGACAATTCAGGCTGGGGCACATTGACTTCTGGGATGCTGGGAGATTGGGCTGACCCATGGGAGAGGGGTTCCTCTTGTACACCGAAGGCTTGCAGGAGCTTCCGTTTCACTGTCGGTGCCTCTACATCTCTCTTCCTACCAATAGTGATTAATCCTAAAGAAGAGGAAGGAGTCTCATCCAGAAATAAAGGCACTCTGGCTGCCGCACAAAGCTGCGAGATCAACACAACATATGGCATGGAAGTCTTGGACTGTCGCGCCTTCTTCTACTGTCGCGCCTTCTTCTACATTTGTTGTGCAACAATTTCGCCAAATTTGATGAGGACCCCACACATAACGGAAACAATCAAGATAGTTTCTTCCATGGTCACCCGCTGCTCATTCTTTGATGGGATGATGCAAGAGCAAATGAAATCCAACCATAGCTTGGCCTTAAATTTCAAATTGTGGTGAGAGATTTCACCACCCATGGAGGCCCATAAGGGAGTATCCGCAATAATAATGCTAGCCACCAACCTATATTGATCTTTCATATCGGCCACCCGTGCTATGTATTCCCTGGCAGAGTCTATCTCATCTTCTCAAAATAGATAATCGATGGCAGTCGGGGTGATATCCACTTCTACCCCACGAATCATCACTAAAGAAAGGCAGGAAAATTCATCCACCTTGCCCTGGTGTTGCATGCTATCTTGAAGGGCCTGGTAGGAGGCATAAAACTCTATGACAAGGCTGGGGTAGTATAGCGGCAAAGGGTTGGAAAATGCATGCCATTTTCGGTGGGTGAACTTCTCTGTTATATTCAGGAAGTCCCCCTTCAACCCAGCCAAGTTGAATCTCTTCTCTACCATAATAGAGCGTCCTTGGCAGATGACGTAGTGCTCCTTCATGTTAGGAACACATAGAATTATAGCCTCCTTAGTGTTGGCCCGTGGGGGAGCAACCTTTGCTTTTCCTTTACCCTTGCTAGCAGATGTAGCAGGGGCCTTTCCTTTGTCGGATGACCTAGATGATGACATGATTTGTCTTTCTGCAAAAAGTATATTAGTGGCAAGATATTGAAATAAAAATCAATGTAAAAGAAACTAAACTAAAGAAGAATTGAGAATAAAGTGATGATCATTCAATTTTGAAAATAATGGTACTGGCGAACAATCTGCAGTTCGCCGAAGGCAATTCGCGAGCCACCGACTAGATGCCGGTGTCTAACAGAGCACTGGAGAATATCTGGGCATAATCTGCAGTTCCAACGGCGTTTCGTCGATCACATTTTGTGAGCCACTGATGTAGCATTGGATTCACTCAGTAGCCAAGACCAACTTCAGAGTGAACCGATGCCTCGAGCGGCGTTTCACCGAATAGGACCAGTGAATGGTCGGCTTGCCTGGCCTAATTCTGACCCTCTTTCATACAAACACCCATTAACACATTTTCATCACAATCAAAAGACCAACAACTATACTTCATTCTTACACCTATTCATGACGTTTAAGCCCTTAAGATTGGTGCCACCCGGTCTATCATTGGGAAAAATGTGATGCCTAGTGACAATGAGTTACTCAGACTTCACCCTCTTTATAATCTCAACATAAAAACACATACCTACTTCAATCACAAGCATAAAACATTCACAATTTCAACAAAGAAAGCACGGGAAATAATACATCTACAGAATCGTGGAAGCACATTCAAATTAAAACAGGGGTCACAGAGATGTTACCGAATTGAGAGAGTATTTGCACACTCTTCTAGCCTTAACAAAAAGAACTAGCTTAATATTTGTAGGAGCACCTTCAAGTGAGTATAGAGTACATATTGAGAGTAGAGTGATTTTGATGGTGAAATATGGATGGGTATTTATAGGCAAAAAGTGGGAATGTGATAGGTGGAGGGGAAGGTGGGGAGTGGAAGGTGAAAAGGTGGAAAATGGAGAGGTGGAAATGAGAATATATAGGGGAATAGGGAATTTTGGGTAATTGAGAGACAACAAAAGGAAAGAAAAATGTTGGGGGAAAGGAGGCTATGGAATATTTGTAGGATTAGGGTGGGCTGGGAAAGTATTTGGGGATTTTGTGGGCAGTCGTTTTAAATTCCACATTTTACTCTAGGACAAGCCGTAGGTTATGAATAGACGATTCACCGATCCAATTCGGCGGTTTGCCGCTACCTTGCATTTGAATTTATTTTGTACCCAGTGATCTGGTTCAATTTGGCGATGCACTGGCGGTCCATGGTGGGGCTGCTGGCTCGCCTCCGCCCGAATCTAAGCCTCCCTTGGTGTTCTTCTTGAGATCGGCGATTCATTGCGACCCACAGGTGGATTGGCGGTTCAGCCGGTGTCTCCGCCCGATGTTTCAGTTCAACACTCAGCTTTCTACTTTAGGCTTCCCTTATCTTCGGCGATCCGCATATTAGGATCGGCGGCTTCCGTGATCACTCGCCAATATACCATTCATGATTTGCATCTCACTTTGCTTCCCATTTCTCAAGTCCTACACAAACAAAAACAACAAAAACAATATATAATTCAATAAAAACTTGGGTTGCCTCCCCAGAAGCTCCTTATTTATCGTCGTGACACGAGCGTAGTTCTTTTCCTTCGGTTCTTCATTTTAGACGGTTGTCCCATATGCTTCCATCTCGCTCAGCTTCACTCTCTTATCCTCGTCATCATTTTGCAATGCTCAATTACCTTGCATTGGTGGAGTTCCAACTGACAGGCATACCTTGAAGGTGTCTTCCTCACCACCAACCAAAATTTTAACTCTCCAAGTTCCACATCTACCACTTCTCTCCCTTTGTAGCCAACAAAGGTCTTCCTAAAATAATGGGAACTTCCACATCTATGTCACAATCTAGAATAACAAAATTAGCTAGGAGAATGAACTTGTCAACTCTTTTGACACATCTTCTAGCACACCCTGGGTCTTTTGATTGGCCTATTTGCCATTATTAGCCACATCGATCTTTAGTTTCGTATACAAGGCCTAAATTTCTTGAAAATGAGTAGGGCATCAGATTTATACCCTGCACCATTCACATAGAGCCTTCTTAAACACACAAGCCCCAATCATGCATGGAATTGTAGGAAATCTCAGGGTCTTCTCTTTTTGGGGTAAGGTTGCTCATCATTACTACACTACAATGGTTCATTTTCTCTTCATTTCTCACATCAACCACCTTCTTCTTTTTCAGCATATCTTTCCTTAGACTTGGCATAACCAGGCATTTGGATCAAAGCGTCCACTAATGACCGTTTATATGGAAGACTTGCTAAACATGTCAACAAACTTCTTAAATTGATCTTCCTTCTTTTTCTTGGTAAGCCGTTATGGATATGGTGGTGGGAGTCTTACTTTATCCCTATCATCAACCGGGGCCTTCCTTTCCCGCTTCATCATCATCCACTTGAATGTGGGTCTCATCATCCTTTTCCTCTATTTCTTCTTCATCCTTTTCTTCATTCTCCGGAATCATTGGCATTTTATCAACCTCATCTTTATCAACTACTTTTGGGTTCTCCTCCTCACTAGGCTTTCCTAGTACATCTCCAATCCTTTTACCACTTCTAGTGACAATATCCATACATTGACCATCTTTTTTTTCGAATTGGTATGTCACGGTAATGTGCCTTTTCATTCGGGTTCATTTTGGTGATAGGTGATTCATTTGAGCTTCCAAATTCTTGATGGATGCCAAGTGTGAACTCACTGTTTGAGCTAGGTTAGACACCTCCCCTCTTAATTCTTTCACTTCACTTTCGGTCGACTCCATCTTCTTCAAAACTCTTGAGAGCATGTCTTCAATTTTGGAGCTACTCGCATCACTCCTCTGGCTGGTTTGAGGATTTCCAAACTTAGGAGGTGGAATGTATGGATTTTCACTTTGATGGTAACGATCACCTTCTTGGTTTGGCTCTCTATTGTTCCACCTCTTATTCCGTTCGGGCCATCCTTGTTGTTCCCAATTTCTCACCCTTGATTATCATCCCTTAGGAGCCACGAGCCTTGGTTTGCTCCTTGGCAGTCGAGGCCCTCCCATTTGTTTACCCATATATTGGCATTCTTCATCATATCTTGGTGGTGAAGGCTCTCTTTCATATTACTTGAGACGCATTCCCACAACATTCACCACCTTCAAACCTGCTCCCATCTCATGCTTGGTCATCAATTCTAATTGTTTCATCATCTTGGCCAGTCTCATCCCGCTCATCATCCTTTTCTGCAACTCATTGCCATTGCACTTGAGCTGATCTCATGAGTGGAAACACTCAGTCTCCTTTGTGCTAAGCCTGTTGGTTTTTTGTCATTTGGTCAAGGAGATCTTTGGCTAACCCATAAAGTTTGTCCATGATTGATTCCCTAGCAATGTTATTAGCAATGGTTGTTGATTGTATCCGAGGGCCCTATAGAAACTTTGGAGAAGCACTCCATCCGGTAAGCCATGATTTGGGCAAAGAGTAACCTTCTTCTTAAACCTCAGCAAGCCTTATGCAAAAGCTCTCCCTTGTTCTTGTCGGAAGTTTTTGATATCATCCCTCAGTTGCTTAACATCTTTGAGGGAGGGAAAAGCCGATCTAGGAAAGCCTCGGTTAAATATTTCCCTACAAGGTAATTCACCCCGGAGGAAGTTCCTCCAACCACATTGTGGCTTCTCCTGTCAATGAGAAAGGGAAGAGTCTCAGCCTGATTGGCTCTTGAATAATGTTTGTGATGTTTAAGGGCTGGAAAATTTCTAGAAATCTCAAGGGCCGATTGCATCTTCGCTTGGCTTGCCACCAAAAATCCTTTTCATCTTCAATAAGTGAAACATGGTGCTAGTAACATGGAACACCGCATTCCCCACTGTCGGTGGTAGGCGAATGGTAGCTGCAACTTCCGGCATCACCGGATTATCTTTGTCAAGTTCCATGTTCCCCTCCCCTGAGCTATCTCACCTTCCAGAGTGATGGCTCATGAGGTGGTTAGTTCCTAACAACAAGGCAGAAAATCAAATCAAGTAGTATGATGCAAACTAATTCAATTTAACAATCACTCCCATGCCATCAAACGCCAGTCCCCGACAACAACGCCATTTTTGATAACGTCCAAAATATATTCTTAAATAATATATACGATCGTTGTATCAAGAATATATGCGGTCGTTGTATCAAAACAAGTAACCCAACGGAGTGTAGGGATCGAATCACGAGGACTAGAGAGTGATGGATTCAAGTGTCGATTGAGAAGTTGATCTTAGCTTGCACCATATAAATTTAACATAAAACACGAAAATTGGGAGACTAAACATGACAAAGAATTACTCAAATTTCATTAGGGAATTCAAACTAGAAGAATTAGCTAAGTTGTAGACAATGTTTGTGAAATACTAGAGGTGAGGTGTAGATGAAATACTAATTGGATTAGGATGGACCAGGTTAACTTCATAAGTTCAATAAATGTAAATAATCTCGAAAAATGGGTAAATACCTCAGCTTCCCAGCCTATTTCCTACCCTTAACTAGAATTTGCTCAAACTCTAGCTGCAATTTAAGATACCCAATTGATTTAGGATCGAGAACTTCACTATTCTTAGCTATTAGTTGCTAATTAGGAAGAAGGAAGTAATTTCAGCCATTACTAGATTAATTTCCTAGCCTCACATCCATACCCACTACTAGATTCCCTTCCAACACTTAATTATTCTCTCCCGAGCAACAATTAAGCAAGTATAGATAGTTACATCATCATTAATGGATCTTTATTCATAGATTGAAAGTAATCTAATAGATTTACACTTAATTGAACATTAAGAAGTTATCTCTAGCAATACCCAATCCAATTAAGTATTCATCATCACACACCTCTAGTTAATGATTTTAGCTACTCATAGTTAAGAAATTCAAAAACACAATCATAAAAATCATCATTGAACTTAATAAGAAGAGTAGATAAATTAAAGGTACAATTATCCTTCAACTACAATTGAAACTAAATAATACCAAAGAAGAAAGGAGAAAAGAGTATCTTTTACAACTTTCAATCAAAATCTCCTTTTCTCAGCTAAAAATGGTCTTCAGCTAAAAAGGAAAGATGTTGGCGATGTGTTCTTGGCTTATATCTCAATCTCTATATATTCTCCCTCTTTTTCTTCTTTTACGCAATATACTTCTTTTTCTATTTATACTGAAAAGTAGGATATTTTTCCTTCGTTTTCAGCAATGAATACTTTTACCCATAATAGCATCACTCTAGAACCGGTGAAGGCAGGCAGTTCGTAATGTAATTAGTGAACCTCCATTTTGCTTGCTCTTCTTACTTTAGTCATTATTAGTGATCTTTGGTGGTTCACCCGGTGTTTCACCAATGCCAATCCATCAATGCCGGACCTTAAATGCTAATTCAGATTTTCTTGAGTGTCCTTCGACGATCGAACCAGCGCGTTGCACCATGGGTGATTCATGAATCGCCGGTGGTATTCCTCTTGCTGGCGGTGACATCATCCTCAGCAAAGCATTTTGGTTAACACGTGTCGCCACTTCTACTCAATTCCTTCATTTTACCCTCAATTTAGCTCTTTTCTTCAAACTTGGCACATGCACACAATAAGCGAGAAGAGAATAAATCAACTAATCCCAGCTCGAGAACTAGAAAAAACTCCAAACTTTAGAGTCTAATGAGTTGGTAAATTACCAACTCATCAATACTCTCGGGCGAAGGAGCATGTCGCTCATTTGAGGGTGGTGCTACAGACCTTGAAGGATCATCAACTATATGCTAAATTTAGTAAATGTGAGTTTGGGTTGAACTCGATGGATTTTTTCGGTCATGTGGTGTCAAATTAGGGTGTGCAGGTAGATTCTCAAAGATAGAGGCGGTGAACAGGGTGGCTAGACCGGTGAATCATTCGGATATCAGGAGTTTCTTGGGTTTAGCTAGGTATTTTCGGAGGTTTGTTGAGGGGTTCTCATCTATTCCAGCGCCATTGACCAAGTGGCCAAAGAAAGTGAAATTCAATGGTCGGATTCTTGTGAGCTTCCGAGGAGATGAAAACTCGGCTCACCTCGGTATCGGTGTTGACCCTATTCGAGGGTACTGATGGGTTTGTGGTATATTGTGATGCTTCGAGGATTGGCCTTTGTTGTGTATTGATGTAGCACAGTAAGGTTATAACATATGCTTCCAGGCAGTTTAAGGTCCATGAAAAGAATTACCCGATTCATGATCTCAAATTGGTGGCGGTAGTATTTGCCTTGAAGATTTGGAGACATTATTTGTACGGGATCCATATAGATGTGTTTACAGACCACAAAAGCCTACAATATGTGTTCACCCAGGAGGTAGTTGGAGTTACTTAAAGTTGTAGCCATGAGTGTCCTTTACCATTCGGACAAGGCTAATGTGGTTGGAACGCTCTTAGTAGGGTTTCTATAGAATGTGTCCTATGTAGATGAGGAGAGAAGGAGCTGGTGAAGGATGTGCATCGGCACAGTTCAGAGTTTGCTTAGCTGATTCGGCTTAGATGGTGGAGTTATTTTAGAATGGGTGAGAATCATCCTTGGTGACTGATGTAAAAGCTAGGTGAGATGAGGACCCTATTTTGGTAAAGTTAAGGAAGTCGTTCATAATCAGAAGGTAGAGGTCTTCACGAAAGGGGAGATGGGGTGCTTTGATATTAGGGTCGCTTGATTGTGTTTTGGATGTTGATGATTTGAGAGATCGAATGTTGCCGCAAGGCTTATGGTTCTAGATATTCCATATATTCAGATGCTACCAAGATGTACCCTAGCACAGAAAGTCTGTGGTGGAATGACAGAAGGAGATTACATAATTTGTGGCTATGTTCCTGAATTGTCAACGAATTGAAATAGGAGCATCAAAAATCGGAGGTGTGCTTCCAAGACATTGGCCCCACTTGGAATTGGGAGGAGATTAATATGGACTTCATCACAAGGTTTCCTCGTACTCTTCAATAGTATGACTCCATTTGGGTGGTCATGTACAGGTTGACCAAAGCAGCTTATCTCTTACCGGTCAAAGCATACAGGTCGAGAGAACTATGCTAAATTATACATTTGGGAAATTTGGTTCGTCATGGAGTGCCTTGTTAGTCATATCAAATAGAGGTACCCAAGTTACCTCCCAATTTTGGAGATCGTTTCATAAGGGACTTGGTACTCAGGTCAGCTTAGCACAACGTTTCACTCGCACACGAGATGGTCAGCGAGAGGGGACTATTTAGACTCTCGAGGACATGTTGAGAGTGCGTGTGATTGACTTAAAGGGTAGTTAGGATGATCATTTGCCTCTCATTGAGTTTGCGTCTAACAACAACTTCACCATTCCAACATTCAGATGTCTCCCGTTTGAGACTCTCTATGAGCGGAGATGTAGATCACCTATTACCTAGTTTGAAATCGGTGGTAAAACTGCGATAATAGGACAGATTCGATCCGTGAGGCTATGGAAAAGTTTAGCTCATACAAGATAGGTTGAAAACAACTCGAGTTGCCAAAAATTTATGCGGATGTGAGAAGGAAAACTGATTTTGAAATTGACAGGGTGGGTGTTTCTAAAAGGTGTCTCCATGAAGGAGTGATGAGGTTTTGAAAGAAGAATCGGTCCTCGTTATGTTTTCCAATATTGGATTGTGAAACGGGTTGACAATGTAGCATATGAGTTAGAGTTGCCCTCATAATTAGCTTTAGTCCATCAGTTTTCCATGTATCCCTCTTAAAAGCGTTTGGAGTGATCCAACTCTAGTTGTTCCGGTGGACGATTAATGGGTGTGAAAGACCTTAGTTATGAAAAGGTTTCGGTGGAAATATTCGATCATCGATTTCGAAGGCTAAGAAACAAAGAAATAGCCGATTATAGTTTTATAGAGGAATCAACATGTTGAGGGCTACGTGTGAAGCCGAAGCGGGATATGATGGGTAGATACCCATACATTCCCCTTGGGCTGAGGTTCCGACTTGGTATTAGTTTTGCCCTAAAACTCTATTCGGTTTCATGTTCGGTTCATGTGTCCCAATTTCTTTCATGTAAAAGCATATATGTATGATTCATGAATTCATCTCGATCCAGGTAGTTCAGTTCAGAGGTAGTCATTGCGCTAGTTTTCAACATATGATCGGTATTTAAATATGATGATTGCATTTCTCTATTTTTCTATATTTTTCTAACATTCAGGATGAATGTTCCAATAGGAGATATTATAATGCCCCAAAAACCTAAGATCAGACAGGGAGTTGGAAACAGAAAATAGAATTTTCTGCACCACTTCACAGAATGAGTCATCCAGTGAGCAGTAAGGATGACCATGAGTCGTTAAGTGACTCGCGGTGAGGAGTTTGACTTAAGTTTTCAAGTTTTGGATAACCACGATGACCACACGAGTCATGGTTTGCACCATGACTCATTGAGTCAGCGGTGGTCAAGGATGAGATGAAGGAAGAGGAAGATGGGTAGTGTACCCAACAGATGTGTCATGCCCCGCCTTGGGGGTATGGTGGCACTGATGCCCTATTAGAACTGTTTGCTATACTATTGAGCCTAAGCACGTCTTTTGGTGCTGGTAGCTCTAACTTTGATTCACAGAATCAAGGGCTATATAGCGGCTATAATGCAGCCTCCGTCCGGCTAGGCCTATAGCCACCTGTAAGATAACAACAACTAACCATAACATAGAAATTAAAAGGAACCTGTCTTTGACCGACAAGGCCACCATCTTTAGCTAGTTATTTCTAAATCAATATAAAAAATGTTAAACAGCTCGTGACCGGCAAGGTCACCACTACTAACTGGAATGGAGCTCTCCCGACCAACATAAACAACAACTAAACATACGCACGGACCCGCACGACCGGCACAACTAACCACGAGGAGATATACGGTTGCCAAGCCTCTAAGAATGCGTAAGATGGTGAGGCAGGGCCCCAACCACCGTCGCTTTGCAACAAAAGAAAATGATATAAACCTCTGAATATCAAGCTCCGGATGACAGGAGCTGATTGCACTCTGCGCTGGCTAGGATCACGAGGGATCGACTCCTCGTCTATGGTACCCTCTGCCCGAGTAATCACGGCCCCAAGCGGGCTTCGGTACCAACGGTACCGAGTATGTAAATCAAGGCTGAACATCTTGAATATAAACAACAACTAGAGATTACGAACGTTAGAAAGTATCTGAAGCTACAATACGGACTGATGGAATCTGAAATAAAGCACTTGTACTGAAGGTGAGGTAGAATCATACATGTCTTCATGGCGACCTACGTACATAAGCTAATAGATATCATGTATATACATATATATAACATACAAGGACCTATACCAGCCCCCATAAGGCGGAAGGTGCCAACCAACACACAATCTATATACCCCTACCCGGGTCAAAACCATCCAAAATAAATCACTCCACTCGCCTACTAACCTAAGAACCTCTACCGGCCCCCTTGGAGTGCACGGCTGGGCTATGGCCTCGACTATAGCGTATGCAGTACGGGAGGACTCTGTCCTTGTAAATTGTATCTATCTGTATGCGCTATCTGTAATCTGCCCCTAGGCGCAAGCGCTCGACAGGGTAAGCTATGCTGCTATGTTGATCGGCACGATATGGGGAATGCTGCTATGGTGATCGGCACGATATGGGGAATCTGCATCCTATCTTTGTCCTACTACGGACGGCATGCCCTCCTTGGAGTGACGTATCCTCACCCTCTGGCGGGCGAGTCGACACAGCTATTAACCGAGGGGTGGCGAGGACACTCTAAGGTGCCCTCATAGCACAAAAAGGTATCAACAAACAATAATCACGTATAGTAAGCATGTTCAATCTGAAAATACTATCTATGTTTCGATATTCTATTACGAATCTCTTTTACGCATTACTGCCCGATTACATTACTGAGCTAGCTGTATCTGAAATAATTTCTGGCTGTCTAATACTGATTTACTGACTTTTATTCTGAATATAGCATAATAACATAAAACATGCTTGCTGGATTCATATTGGACTCAATACTCCACTTGATTCTTTTCTTCTAAATTCCGCGTTATTTTCTATACTAGGATTACTAACTTGCCAAAGGAACTAGCTTTACATACCTTCGCTTCCGTTCCTGACTAACTGGCGTAGCTCGGTCCAGTACTTATACTATTTCTCCCAACTGCAATCATATATAGGTCAATTAGAACTAAATACGCTAATATTTTGGAAGAAAATATCACTTTCAATATATATATAGCCCAATTTGGCTTATCGAAAAACGATCGCTTCGCTATTTCTCGAAAGTCAGAAGGGAGAAATACTCAACTTAGGGCTAGGAGTATATTGACACTAATTTGGAGAAATTATACTTACCTTAGCTCGGTAGAAAGATGATTCCCCGGCCTAATTTGGCCCAAGCCGTAGGAATGCTACTCCATTTTGCTTAATACCTCACACTACCCAAGGTTATACCGAGTTTAGATCGCGTATAACGGCGTAATCGGAAGGAAATTCCTTAAACCCTTCGCACCCTCTTTTCTCTTCGTTTACGGAAATAAAATTGAAAATGAAGTTAAAAACCCAAGTTGGAGGGTTTTATACTTTGGGCACAGATAGGGCCTCCGTGACCACCGGCGCCAACGCAGGCCCTCCCTCCGTGGCACGTTGCCATTGTGGAGGGCTCTGCCCGGCTCCTCCGCGATGGTTCGACGAGTTTCTTATCCGATCTTTCCTAGGGCTTTTCCCTTTCCCCGGGCCTTTTCCTAGCATGTATGGCATTCAAAAACTCTTAACCAACATGCGAATAGGCCATCTACATGTCGAGAATTTACGGGGTGTAACAAGATGGGTCACCACGACTCGCTGGATACACCACGAGTCGTGGTGTCCCCCATGGTGTCTAGAGTTGATATTTTCCAGTGCAGGTGATGGATGGCAGGCCACTACTCGTGGCCAGGGACAACGACTCGCCCAGTCCATCATTGGTACTGGCAATCTGTTTTTCCCTGTGATTTTAGTAAGGGTTTTTCTGTAACTCCTATGATCCTAAGACCTAAACTACGTCGTTTTAAGATCAGAATAGTGAGTTTTAAGAAGGGTAAGTTAATTCTAATCCATTCCTAATTCATGCATGCAAGCTTAGAGGTTTTGAGAGGGTGATCAAGTTTAGTCCTTCTAAATTCTTCCTTATTTCTTCTGTGGGCAATCAAGGAGGTTGTAGAATCAGCTTCTCTCAGGTATATAGGGTTATGAATGGGTGAATTTTTCACACCCATGCCCAATCCCTCTTTAATTTATGAAAATCTACATGTAATTCTATAGGGTTTTAAACCAATGCATGAATTCCCTATGTTTCCACCATGGGTATAATCTAAGCATGTTTCTATTATTGAATTATGATTCACGGGCAAGTTTTACAATGTTTTCAATTATAAATCATATTTTCAATTTTTTCTAAATTATGATGCCCATCCATGAAAGTTGAGATATATGATGTATGTTCAAGTATGTTGAGATATTTATGAGAAAAGCATGTTTTCAAGTTACCCACGTCAATGATCATGTTTCAAGTGAATCAAGTATTTTCAAGCATGTTTAAGCATTGGGAAAGCCTATATGTTCAAGTATGATTTATGATTTCATGTCAATTAACTTACCACATGGTTTTGGAGTCTAGACTCCCAATTATGTGCAGCTTGTGGTATGGTTTGAGCCAACGCTCCTCATGTATGATTTCAAATTTTATATGCATATGATTATTCAGCTTTGTCACTAGACGATGGTTATCTTCATTGAAAAATGATGGAGAGCATATGAATGTTTTTTGGAGTAGCGTCTCGCACCGAGTAGAGTAAGGGTCAGTCAACCCTATGCCTCAGAACTACTAGCCAATATAGGTATATTCAGATTATGCAGGACCTCCTTTGTGTGCTTTCCCTTTCCCCAAGGAGAGTGTGTCCCATGTAGATGAGGAGAGGAAGGAGCTGGTGAAAATGTGCATCGGCTTGCACGGTTGGGAGTTCGTTTAGTTGATTTGACCGATAGTGGATTTATTATTTAGAACGGGTCAAAATCATCCTTGGTGACTGATGTAAAAGCTAGATAAGAGGAGGACCCTATTTTGATAAAGTTAAAGGAAGCCGTTTAGAATCAGAAGGTAGAGGTCTTCACCAAAGGGGGAGATGGGGTGCTTCGATATCAGGGTCACTTGTGCGTTTGGATGATAATGATTTGAGAGATCGGATGTTACATGATGCTTATGGTTCCAGATATTCCATACATCCAGGTGCTACCAAGATGTACCGTGACATACAGAATGTCTATTGGTGGAATGACATGAAGAAGGACATTACAAAATTTGTGACTAAGTGCCTGAATTGTCAACAGGTGAAAGTGGAGCATCAAAGATCAGGAGGTGTGCTTCAAGAAATCAGTATTCCTACTTGGAAGTGGGATGAGATCAATATGGACTTCATCACAGGGTTTCCTCGCACTTTGCGACTGTATGACTCCATTTGGGTGGTCGTGGACAGGTTGACAAAAGCAGCTTATCTCTTACCTGTCAAAACTATCGATTCAGTAGAGAACTATGCTAAATTATACATTTGGGAGATGGTTCGGTTTCATGGAGTTCCCTTGTCCATCATATCCAACAGAGGTACTCTATTTACCTCTCAATTTTGGAGATCGTTTCAAAAGGGACTTGGTACTCAGGTCAAGCTTAGCACAACATTTCACTCGCAAATAAATGATCAGCCAGAGCAGACTATTCAGACTCTCGAGGACATGTTGAGAGCACGTGTGATTGACTTCAAGGGTAGTTAGGATGATCATTTGTCTCTCATTGAGTTTGTGTATAACAACAACTACCATTCCAGCATTCAGATGTCTCTGTTTGAGGCTCTCTATGGGTAGAGATGTATATCGCCTATTGGCTGGTTTGAAGTCGGTGAAGCTATGATGATAGGACCAGATTCAGTCCATGAGGCTATGGAGGAATTTCAGCTCATACGAGACAAGTTCAAAACAACTTAGAGTTTCCAAAACTCCTATGTAGATGTGAGAAAGAGAGAACTTGCTTTTGAAATCGACGATTGGGTGTTTCTAAAGGTGTCTCCCATGAAGGGAGTGATGAGGTTTGGAAAGAAGGGGAAACTCAGTCCCCGTTATGTTGTCCCATATAAGATTTTGAAACGGGTTGACAATGTAGCATATGAGTTAGAGTTTCCCTCAGAATTAGCTTCAGTCCATCCAGTTTTCCATGTATCGCTCTTAAAAAAGCATTTGGGTGATCCAGCTCTAGTTGTTACGGTGGACAGTGTCGGTGTGAAAGACAACCTTCAGTTATGAAGAGGTTTCAGTGGAAATATTGGATCATTAGGTTCGAAGGCTAAGAAACAAAGAAATAGCTTCAGTTATAGTTTTATAGAGGAATCAACATGTTGAGGGAGCTATGTGGAAGCCGAAGCAGATATGATGGGTAGATACCCACTTCAATTACCTTCCAAAACAATTTTAGCTTGAGGTATTAGTTTTTCCCTAAAACTCTATTAGGTTTCATGTTCAGTTTATGTGTCCCATTTTCTTTCATGTCAAAGCATGTATGTATGATTCATGAATTTAACTCAGTTATGTAGTGCAGTTCGAAGGCAGTCATTCAGCTATTTTTCAGCTTATATGATTAGTATTTAAATATGATGATTGCATTTCTCTATTTTTCTATATGTTTTCCAACATTCAAGGGTGAATGTTCCTAAAGGGGAGATATTATAATGCCCCGGAAACCCTAATATCAAACCCGGGAGTTGAAACAGAGAAAATAGAATTTTTTGCACCAGGTCATAGAACGAGTCATCCTGTGACCAGTCAGGATGACCACGAGTCGTTAAGTGACCCGTGGTGAGGAGTTTGACTTAAGTTGGAAATTCAAGTTTTTGTGTAACCACGAACATGACCACGAGTCGTGGTTAGCACCACGACCCGTTGAGTCAGCCGTGGTCAAGGATGAGATGAAGGAAGAGGAAGATGGGCAGTGTACCCAACGGATGGGTCACCACGACTCGTCGGGTACACCACGAGTTGTGGTGTCCCCCGTGCTGTTTAGAGTTGAGATATTCCAGTGCAGGTGACGGATGGCAGGCCACTACTCGTGGCCAGGGACAATGACTCGTCCAGTCCCTCGTTGGGACTGGCAGTCTGTTTTTCCATGTGAGTTTAGTAAGGGCTTTTCTGTAACTCCTATGATCCTAAGGACTAAACTACGTCTTTTTAAGCTCTGAATAGGGAGTTTTAAGAAGGGTAACTTCATTCTAAGCCATTCCTAATTCATGCATGAAAGTTTAGAGGTTTTGAGAGGGTGATCAAGTTTAGTCCTTCTAAGTTCTTCCTTAATTCTTCTGTGGGCAATCAAGGGGATTGTAGAATCAGTTTCTCTTAGGTATATAGGGTTATGAATGGGTGAATTTTTCACACCATGCCCAATCCCTCTCTAATTTATGAAAATCTACATGTTAATTCTATAGGGTTTTAACCCAATGCATGAATTCCCTATGTTTCCACCATGGTTACGATCTACGCATGCATTTATTGAATTATGATTCATGGACAAGTTTTACAATATTTTCAATTATAAATCATATTTTCAAGTTTTATAAATTATGAAGACCATCCATGAAAGTTGAGATCTTTGATGTATGTTCAAGTATGTGGAGATATTTATGAGAAAAGCATGTTTTCAAGTTACCCACGTCTATTATCATGTTTTCAAGTGAATCAAGTATTTTCAAGCATGTTTAAGCAGTAGGAAAGCCTATATGTTCAAGTATGATTTATGATTTCATGTCAAATAGCTTACCACATGGTTTTGGTGTCTAGACTCCTAATTATATTTAGCTTGTGGTATGATTTGAGCCAAGGCTCCTCATGTATGATTTCAGATTTTATATGCATATGATTATTTAGCTTCGTCACTAGAAGATGGTCAGCTTGATTGAAAAATGATGGAGAGCATATGCATGTTTTTTGGAGTAGCGTCTCGCACCGAGCAGACTAAGGGTCAGTCAACCCTACGCCTCAGAACTGCGAGCTAATATAGGTATGTTCATATTATTTGGGACCTCCTTTGTGAGATTTCCGCTGCCCCAAGGGGCCTTCAACTTGATATCATATCATGGTAGTTAGCCCTGACAATACTTTGGACGGCTCTGTCCACTTGAGTGTGATAGTTGGGACCATGTAGCTCTATTGGGGTAATGTCTGTTATATGACGAGTCTCTCATTGTTTCTCATGATTTCAGTTATGCATGTATATCAATCATAATATTATATTTCTACAGGTTTAACCCAATGTTTAATTTTACTTATGATTATAAGTTTTCATCTTTGGGTCATTCAATTTAGTTATGATGTTCAGATTATGATTCAAGAAAATAGCATGCAAGCCCTACTCTCAAAATCTTATCTTGATTATGTTTTATATTATGCATGATTTAATGATTTTACCTACTTAAGCGGTTTTACTTATCTTGCATACTCGGTATATCTAACATACTAACCGCATACTTTATGCTATATCATTTCATGATACAGGCTCCGATATCCAGACTCAGTCCCGTCACTAACCAGTTTTCCGAAGTTAGCATTCAATCTCAGTTGGTGTGTCCTCATCATCCAAGGACCATTCCTTATTAGTTACTTTTATATTTTTAGTTTGAAAAACAAAGAGTTAGTTGGGGTCTTGTCCCATCAACTCATCAGACATAGAGGCTTTTCAGACATAGATTGTAATCAGCTTCAGGTTTGCGTATGTATTCTAATGTTATGCTATACTTAGAATTCCTCTATGTTATTATGATCGATCTTCCGCTCTTATTGATTGAGTTAGATGTTGTGTTCATGTCATGAGTCGACTTGGAGCCTCTCGAGGTTTCTTGTCCCGTGCCTCGATCTGAGCCTATGTTCGGGTCATGACAGGGGTTAACTAGGGAAAATGCTCGGCAAGATAAAACAAACATGAAAAACATGGCTTCTTCAAAGAAACACCTTAATCATATCTTAAATCTCTAAGAATAGCCATCCAGCATACACTAATGCAAGTTCTAGATGCTACAATATGAATCAAACACAACAATTAAGCCCACCTCTCAAGGCGTTAAGACTCTAGTCGGTTTCCTATAGTTACACATCCATACAATCATTTTGAATGCCATTTTTTATTATTAAGCCCTAAAAGTGTCTTGAGTCAAGTTAAATAACTATGTGTGGCTCTCATGGAATCCTCATTTAAGATGATCACTTCATTTCCTCTAGCTTAGCATATAAGTGGAATGCCAAAGAGCACACAAGTTTATGTTTGACTCAATCCTAAAAATTTAAAAAAAGTGACTAATTTCCCGTATGACGATCATCATCCATCTATCATAGGGAAGGGTCACTACTATATGACGACACAAAAAATAAAAATTTTAAAAATTTTGACTCTAAAAATAAACTAAACAAACTCAACTACCAGAGACAAACATTCATGCAAACATCACAAGGCATCATCCAGGTTATCAATCATCAACAATACTATATATTACAAACCATACCCAGTCAATCATAGAGCTACTACCACAAGGAATGATAACTAATGCTACGACCTACTATGAATATAGTAAACAAAGAGTAAACAAAAAATCTTTCCTCTACCCCACACTTAAATGGTGCACAAACAATTATATCAATTAGGTAGAGAAAAGAAACTTCTTGGGCCGCTATGCATAGTCATCATCATTAGGATTGTACTCCTATTCATCTTCATCATCATCATCCTCACCATCATTCTGCATAGCTCCCATAGCAGCATCATCCTCCTTATTATAGTCCAAGTCACTACTGGAAATTAGGCCTATGGAAACACAACATAAACCATTGCCATAGATAGGGAAACCATTTCCATAGATCTATCGCAATGGTTTACCATGCATCTCATCTGCTTGCGTGGCCATTGATCTATAGAAACAGTTAGAAAAACCTGTTTCAATAGATGTTGCTATAGCAACGGTTATTCTTGTTTCTAGTGGGATGAAAATTTCTTTAAATTGGAAGAGTCCCAAACCGTCCCCATAAGATTTTATTGCAGCGCTGTGTGTATTGTTCGTCCGTTTGGATGACTACACGCAAGTGCACCTGGTCGAGCAAGTAGTAAAATGGCTCAAGTAAGCCAAGTATCAATCCCACAGGGACTGGACCAAGGTAACAATCTAATCAAGTGTCAATAAACTTTAACTCTAAAAAT
>JACEIK010012198.1:19833-31213 GCA_018107945.1 Datura stramonium | reverse complement strand
AACATAACTCTTAATATTATTAAAATTTTATTTTAAATTTTCATAATTAATATTTATTCAAATAAAATAAATACTTAAATCTTAATAAAAATAAATATATTTAAAAATTTAAAGTCTTAACCATTTAAATTAGCAACTCCATTACAAACAGACGAGGCCTAAAAGCAATTTCGTGCTACAACTATGTGTTGGTAACAGATGACAAGTTCCGCCCTATATCAACCGGCTCCAGCACACTGCACACCTAAAAGGAGCCAGCCCAATTTTTTCCATTAATTAATTCATCAAAGCCCACACACTTTCAAAAAACGCCGTCGTATAAAGAGCAGGTTTTCGCACCTTCATTTCTCCCCGCATTTTCCATCGATTTCTCGCCGTCGCTGCCACCAACCACCGCAACTGCTGAGCTCATATAGTGAAGAGTTGAAACATCGAAACGGTCATTGTAAAATGTGCGGATATCTATAAGGTTTTCCTAATTCTGATCTATCAAGTGTGAGTATCGGCTTTTTTCGGCGGAGAATTTGCTGTTAGGTTTAGGTATTCCCTTTAGTCTTATTTTATGGCTTCGGAGGATGTGAAGGCGGCGAGAGATTCAGCGGTGGAGAAAATTGTGAACCTGGCGGAAGAGGCTAAGCTTGCCAGAGAAGAAATTAAGCCTACAAGCCATGCCGTCCTCAGTATCTGCAAGTCACTTGTTGCCGGAGGTGTTGCCGGAGGCGTGTAAGTTTTATATATACCATCACTGACTCTATATCTTCTCTCACGACTATAATCGAAAAACTTTGCCGAGTATTAAGCTTTTCTTTTTTTTTTTCACCATGCTGAGAGCTATTTCTAAATTTGAATAATTCGATCTATTTGTTGATGGTTACGATATGTATTGTGCTAGTTGTACCTCATTGGTCAATAGATTGCATTCGTGAAAATGTGTGAATATTGTAGGGGGGAAATTAAAATTTGTTATTTTTGTTCCCTCTGGGTTGATTTGGAGTTGCTATTTTTGTTTCGGAGTTGTCCTTATTTTTATATGCTTGGGATTGATGCCGAGTATTATTTTTTGTTAAAACTAGAATACTTGCTGCTCTCTTTGTTCTCCTTTGGAAGGAAATGTTAAATTTTGTTTATGAAATTTGTTTCCTTTACAAGTAGATACTTCGAACGAGGGGAAAGATGCGTTCTTCACGATTTCTCATTTTCCTTCTGTGTGATTGGGTAATTGCTATTACCAGTTTTGTCGTCTTTGGGGTCAATTTGCAGAAAAATTACCACATAGTTGTTTCAAATGATGTTCTGGTCAAACTTTCAGCTTGATTGAACTTATAAAAGAAGTAATCAAAAACTCGTCTAAAAGACTCAAAATCAGTATATTAGATGTTTTTAAGATTCTTTGTTTACTTATATAGGTTTGTTTTTACCTGAGTGGCATTAACCAAACTCTCATTTGATGGACCCAAGTTCTAAATCCTATCATGTTTTATAGAAGGTGATGCTCTATTGGAGACATGCATCTCCAAGGTTTTCGGTATATGCTTGAGCAAAATCATATTGGTTCTGCTTGCTTCGCCTCATTGTTGACACTGACTAATATTTTGATATGCTTGAACTAACCTTTTTATTTTTGTAAACTTTGACTTGACTTCATACTTATTGCTACTCTCCCTCTTGCAGGTCACGAACTGCTGTGGCTCCACTTGAACGGCTGAAGATATTGCTGCAGGTTAAGTATAATCTCATAAATTGTTTTCTCTCCATTGGATATTTCTTCAGAAAGAGAGCAATATAAACTCTATTCCTGCATGCCATACTAGTCTTGAATGATGGAGCACTAGATCCCCTATTTTTAGTTCTTAACTCAGTATTCTTTTCCTGTTCATAAAAAAGTTTTAGGATTTAAAACTTCCTACCTCCCTCTTTTTTTATGTGTATCCCCACAAGAGTTTTAACACTTTCTATGTGCTTAGATGGAGGTTCCATAATTGTTTGTTCTCTACTTGTAACATGATGTTGTTTGATGTGCAGGTTCAAAATCCACATAACATAAAATACAATGGCACCATCCAAGGCTTGAAATATATCTGGAGAACTGAAGGGTTCAAAGGACTGTTTAAGGGCAACGGCACCAATTGTGCACGGATCATCCCAAACTCTGCAGTCAAGTTCTTCAGCTATGAGCAGGCTTCCAAGTAATGATTCTATCAAAACATAGACTTTACATAAGCAGTAGGAGAATAATAGAATACAAATTTAATATTTTTTGTGGCCAGTTCATTTCTAAATACTTTTCCAATGTTTATATTTTAACGCTCACCTTTTATGTGGTGATAGGTCTTGTTTCATTTACTTCATCTTTTCAGCTTAGTGGCATTGTACATTTTAGGTCGGACCCCGTCCCCATACTCAACCAAGAAAAAGAACAAAAAGAAAAAGAAAAGAAAAGAAAAAAAAAAAAGAAAGACCAGAAAGAGAAAGATAGTCTTTGTGATCTCTTCTTCTAGAAGATTTCATGCCCCTAAAGGAAATGAGCTCAATGTAGGTTCTCTACCTTTTGGTATACTGGCGTTTCCTTACCCCATAACATCAATAAAGTAATATCTTATCTAATACAAAATTGAAGGAAGGAAATGAACCGTCTGTGAGAGGAATGTTGGAGAATTTATGATGGTGTAACCATGTCTTACGCAAACATGAATAAATTTGTTAACCTCATTGTGGATATGGAGAAGTGATGTAATGACCGAATCTGGCCTTTTTGGTGTAATAGGGAAAAATGTTCTATGTTAAGGGAAGGAGAAGATGAGATCTTGAGAAAGGCCTCACCAATTACTTTTTGAAAATTGCTATTGTTATGTCTCAAGTCACTAAAGGATTGTTGAATTTCCAGCTTGTTTCTTATGTTACTGTTATAGCATTTTGTTCCCTCTACTGATTTTTTTCGAGCTTGTTTCTTATGTTACTGTTATAGCATTGTGTTTCCTCTACTGATTTCTTCCTTGATATTGAACCAGGGGTATATTATATTTGTACCGGGAACAAACTGGAAATGGTATGTCTGTCTTCCTTTCAAGTTATATATGGGTCATGGAGACATCACTGTGTTTTCATTTCTCCATCCTTGCACTCTTAAATGGTTTGCAATGTAATGAGACTAAGATTTCATTGATGACTCCAGTCATGGGAGGAAACCTCACTTCTAATCTGTCGAGAACTTTTAGGAATAGTACTCTGTCTTTTTGATTGCTATTACACATTGTTATGTTGTTGGTTGTGTTTCATATACCATATACTTTTTTGAAGTTCCTTTCTCCTTTGCTGTCTTAGTTTAAACTCATTTTCTGATAATGTTTGCTTCATTTCTTGGTAATAGGAAGCTTTATTTGGCACTTGATTTATGTGTATTTCCTTTCTCTTTGCTACTTGGACGGTAAATATTTAATCTGACAAGCACAGGGATGCAGGTTTGGGTTATGGGCAGCCACTTAGTGCAAAATAAGTTGCATTTTAGGTCTTTGCCAAGTCCAAGCCTAATAATGCCAATTGTGGGACTAAAATTGGGTGAATTGTTGTATTCTCACCAGTGTCTTCTTTCCCTTCGTAGTTAATGCCCCTCTAAACATAGCTCTTTTTCCCCCAGTTCTGTTTCTGTTATAATGCTTTATGTGGGAGAGGTAGGGGACTAGCCTTCTCCTCTCCGCTTCTCCTTGTTAGTAAGTATTATTTAGCAGCATCGTAGTCTCTTATCGAGACAGAATACTTGGAGTGTAAGTTCAGTTGCATAAGACATAATGCTGGCTGGAAGTGATACTTGATACCCAGACAATCCAAAAGAAAGGAAGTATCTCGGGTCTATATCTAGAGCAATACGGAGATTGATGAGGATATCATTCAATGTATTGGAGCAGGGTGGATACAATGGAGGCTTGCATCTAGAGTCTTGTGTGAGAAAAAAGGGCCACCAAAACTTAAAGACAAGTTTTATATAGTGATGGATAGACCGGCTATGGTGTATGGAGCGAAGTGTTGGCCAGTCAAGAACTCTTATGTTCAGAAGAAGATGAAAGTTGCGGAAATGAGGATGCTTAGATGAATGGTTGGCATACTAGGCAAGATAAAATTAGAAATGAAGATATCTAGGATAAGGTGGGAGTGGCCTCAGAGAAGACGGGATACAAGAGGCGAGAGTCGAGACTGTGATGGTTCGGGCATGTGAAGAGAAGATGCGCGTATGTCCCGGTGTAGAGGTGCTAAGAGGTTGGTAATGGATGGTTCCAAAAGAGGTAGAGGTAGGTTGAAGAAGTATTGGAGAGAGGTGATTAGATAAGACATGGTACATCGTTAGTTTACCGAGGACATGACCTTAGATAAGATATTATGGAGGACACGGATTATGGTATAAGGTTAGTAGGTAGTTGAGAGTTGTCTTGCGTATTCTTCCATACCAGTAGTTCTATTTTCGTAGTTTCTTGCCCTTTTGGTTTTTGTTACTATTCATTGTTCATTGTACTTTGAGTATTGTATTATTTTGTTACAGTTACCGTTTCTTATTCAGAATGCTTTGTCATGTTTTGTTTAATATCTTGCTTTGATTTCTCCACTCTTATTATTTTCTTGAGTCAAGGGTCTATCAGAAACAACTTCTTTACCTCTCGAGGTAGGGGTAAAGTCTACATACGCACTACCCTCCCCAGACCCCACTTGTGAGATTACATTTGGTATGTAGATGTCGTAGTCTCTTATTCTTCCATGTGTAGTACTATCCATTGCTTCATTTGCTTTGTGTCTTTCTACTTTGCTGTCATATTTTTCTTGCAATCCTGCTCCGAAAATAGTGAGGATCTAAACCACCTCTCTACCCCACAAAGATAGAGGTAAGGTCTGCGTACATCCTACCACCTACCACTGAGGTTGCTGTTGTCTTTCTGTTGTAATGGTGGAAGAACTTCTGGATGTGGGAGCAACTGTTAGGTCTCTAAGTCATTACATATCCACAAGATGAGTTCTTGTAAAATTGCAAATGTTTAGATGAATGTGTTGTCATACAAGATTGGCTAAAGTTGGAAACAACCACGTCTAAAGTAGGCTTCAAGTATCATTCATTGGGGATAAAATAAGAGGAACTAGAAGGTCATCTGTTGTGAATGGATCTCTAAATGCACCGTTTGATAGATGTTGTACACTATAAAGGTTGAAGGTTTCTAAAAGGGGTGGGGGTCTGTAGAATTGCATTTAGGGAAGTCATCTAAAAAGACTTGCAATCTTGCAGAATCAATGCAAATTTAATTAAGAATATGACGAAGCGGAAGTAAAGATCCATAGTGCTATATCAACAAGTTGGAATTAAAGGTTCATTATTGTTCCCGAAGCTTATTTACATCAGGTCTGCTGTTTACCATGAGCTTGCTCAGTTCGGTTGTAAATTTTTATGTCAATGTAGGAATATATGTGAGAGTTAGAGACCTCTTGTTTGACAGAGACATTAAATTGCCTTAGAGCCCGTTTGGATTGGCTTATTTTAAGTGGTTTTAAGCCAAAATAACTTTAAGCAGTTTAATAGTGTTTGGATAAATTTAAAAAGTGCTTTTAAGCACTTATTTTTAAGGTAAAAGAACAAAAATAAGTCAAAAGCCATAAGTTAAAAATTCTAACTTATGGCTTTTGACTTATAAGCCATAAGTAAAAAGCTATCCAAACAGGCTCTTAGAAGAACAGTATTGGACTATAGGTCTAGATAAGCTGAATAGATATAGTAGATTCATATAGGCAATCCCGATCAGTTTGGATTTGAGGTGTGGCTGATTGATACTGATTGAGCTTGTATCTGGTGAAGCTTATTTTACGTAAATAAATAACAATGCTACTCGTATCCCTCTCTTGTCTTAGAGATTTCTGTTGCTCTTTTCTAGAAACTATTTCTCCATGTGCCACCTTAACGTCATGAGCTTATTCCTATTCTAGGATATTCTGATATGTTCATGTGCTTCAGCTTTTGATAGATTTACTTTTGCACAAGGTTGTAGACCAAAGGCGGATTCAGGACTTGAAGTTTATGAGTTCTTATAGCGACCTCAAGTTAATATACGATAATAACTGGGCTCACAGTCAAATATTTATCGATGTTTAGTGGATTTATGAATACATATACAGGGTTTGGCCAGAAGCTAGTGGGATCACGTGAACCCATAAGTTACAAGCTAAGATCTGCTTGTAGACATAATTTCATTAGGTGATTGTAATTCTGAGGAAGCATTTTCTTCACATGCTATTTATCTGTCGTTCACACCTATGGTAAATCATGTCGAATATCTAAGTACGGCAAAAAGGAAATCCGTCTGGAGTTCTAATATATGCAAAGATCTCAGTTTAACCTAGAATAGGAACCTGACCCTATGTTGTCTATTATATCATTTGCTGCAGTAAGGTTTCAAACCCAGATTAAACTGTTTCTCCTGCAATCCTCTTTACTCTTGTCATATGTTGCCTGTGCCAGCTGCTGAAGTTTCTTGGAACAAGAGGCACTTTTGAGTTCTAAAATTTTGCACCTTTATTTTCGATGTGAAAACTGAGATGTCTTCCTAAGTAGGAGGATTGGCTGATTACAATAGCCCCTAAGGCATTTCAATCCCCTTTTAATGTGCATTAAATTACTGGACCCATTGCACTCACTATGCTCTCTTAGACAAACTATCATCTGATATAGGTTCTTTCTAAGAGGTATCTGCATTTAGTTGTTGAAGCTTTTGCATGATTTTGCTCGTCTTGTTGTTTTATCCGTGAAACTATTACATTCTGGTTTAACAATAAAATGGAGATAGAGCATTATTTGATCCTTTCATCTTTCTTTACTGCAGAGGATGCTCAGCTCACTCCACTATTACGTCTTGGAGCTGGTGCTTGTGCTGGTATAATTGCCATGTCTGCAACTTACCCAATGGACATGGTGCGAGGAAGACTCACGGTGCAGGTAATTTTGTGAATCCTTTTGAATAAATGTTATGAGTTTTGATTTATTCCCCTGGGTATTATTTTGCAAAGGTGCTTTCTAAATCCTCTTCTCTGCTTTGCAGACAGAGAAGTCTCCTTATCAATACAGAGGAATGTTTCATGCATTGTCAACTGTGCTTCGCGAGGAAGGTCCACGCGCTTTGTATAAAGGATGGACTCCTTCTGTCATAGGAGTTGTAAGTCCTCGTTCCCTGGATCAACAGAAACTGGTTTTCTGGTACTTATAGTAATTTAATGACCATGCTCACAAGTTTTGATGGTATATAATAGGGATCTCCACTTCCAAAGTTTCCTATGAAGAAAAAGATACAAGATAATTTGATAATCATATTCTTGAAATGCGTTGATATCTTCATTTGAAAAGTTGTCCATGTGGAAGAAATTAAAGTGCCATTCTCTTTGGAAGGTGATAAGAGCATTAACCAACTGTCAATTAGCTAATTATTTTTACCATTTTTCCATGGAAAAGGTTACAGATCAATTCCATATTTCCTAGCTGTTGGATGAAAGGAAAAAGAAGAGAAAGAGCCATTCCCCCACCCCCAATAATCTAATAAATAAAATAAAAAGAGAAGTAAATGTAACACTAGTTGGGAGTTCTTATCATTCTTGTGAATGCTTATTGTTTTATTTGGTGTTTGCAGATCCCATATGTCGGGCTTAATTTTGCTGTATATGAATCTTTAAAAGACTGGTTGGTCAAAACAAAACCATTCGGTCTTGTTGATGATTCTGAGCTTGGTGTTGTTACAAGGCTGGCATGTGGAGCTGCTGCAGGAACAGTTGGACAAACAGTTGCCTACCCTCTTGATGTCATTCGCCGAAGGATGCAGATGGTGGGATGGAGTCATGCTGCATCTATTGTTACTGGTGATGGGAGGAGCAAGGCTCCCCTTGAATATACTGGAATGATTGATGCTTTCCGGAAAACTGTAAAGTATGAGGGTGTCAGAGCCTTGTACAAGGGTTTAGTACCGAATTCAGTGAAGGTTAGTACCTTATATCCTTCCTGCTTTTGTTTTTAGAACAAAGTACCATGTATGTGGTATTAGTTGCTTAAGTTCTTGGACTTGTTGAGCACTCTTACTTACTATACTACAGTGTTGCAATTGAATGTTTTCTTGCTTAGATAAGAACTTCTGTTTCTGAGTAGACACCAATTCTGCTTCTGATTGGACATACTTTTATCATTCCTATCTTGTGGATAGACACCAATTCTGCTTCTGATTGGGACATACTTTTATCATTCGTATCTTGTGGATTGTAGGCACTTCTACACTAAAATGTCTTTCCCATTTTTTATTAAAGGGTAATAGTTAATTATGGATTCCCAAATACTAACTTGTGTAAATATGGGGAATCATCAACTATCAGCTTTTTGGCTTTGATAATCTTTCCAAATCAGGCTCGGACATTCTTTTGTGGAAGACTTATTTGCACTGGCAAATTAAATTCCACTGATACATATACTCCTGGAGGATATCTGATGCCATTTTCAGCCTATAAAAGATGGGTTATCATTCATTTGCGTTAAATTTCATCGCTGTTATGAAGCCATTATTTTCTGCTTAGTTGGATAGCAAACAAATTTAGTGTTTCTCATGCTTAGCGAAAAATATGAAGCATCACATAGACATGGAATATTGATATGTTTCAGCTTAATTAGTATCATTAGAAGAATGCTCTTCTTTAATAATTGGTTGCCACTGGATACTGATCCAAAGTAAATAAAATTAAGGGATAGCCTGAGCATGAAATCCTTCCCTGCCAGTGCGAGGTAGGGTTTGGAGTGAACATGTATTGGATGCAACCTTCTCCGGTTGTTTCTGCAACTAGGCTGTTACAGTCTTCTTTTCTGTGACCTACTGAGTTATTATGATTTATTTCCTTTTCCATAACAATTTTTTATTCCCTTATCATATCATTTTCTTTAAAAAAAATTATTTCTAATGGTTCTGTATATGTTCAGGTTGTTCCTTCAATATCAATTGCTTTCGTGGCATATGAGCAAGTGAAGGACCTATTGGGAGTTGAGATCAGAATATCTGACTAATGAAGAGAAGCTCGAGTATTTTTCTCATTCATATGATAATTTTGTAGGCAAGGATACAAAGGGTTATAATAACATGATGGTTACATAGTCTAGACGGAGAATTTAGAGTCCTGTTTCTAGCCTGTGTTTAGTACACTTCCTACTGTATCTGCTTGGTTGCTTATCTAGTGTTGTCAATAAGGAAATTATCAAGAATAGTGTACTGAATAATTTGAGTGCCTCTGTGAGAGTACGAGAATTCATGTGTTTTCAACAGCTAATTTTTTGGCTATGTTATCAGTTATTCAAGATTTTACAAGTATACTCCTATAATGTGTCTTTTATGTTTGTAGCTCCGTTGCGCACTGTGCTCTAATGATGCAAAAGATGGTTCTGCCAATAGTATTTGAATTATTATATGTATAGCTGGTAAACTCCATGGGTGAAGCAAACCCCTTTTATACTCTTGCCTACATTTGTTTACATGTTCTTGGATAATAATCAGTGAAAGGGAAATGGTCCCAACGTATATATATATAACCCCTTTATTCCTTTGGCTGTAGTTTGTTTAAATCGCTGTGTAAGATGCTCTTGGAAAATGACTCGTCAGATGAGAAAGATGGAGGGAATAAACTATTTATTTCTTTCCCTATAGTGGATGTTCTCGGATAAAGGTATTGAGTTTGAATTCTGAAAATAGAGATTGAGCCTTTTTTAGTAGGGTGTTTTATCCCAGAAGTAGGAGTAATAGGCGCAAATTCGACTTACTTTTTCAAAGAAATTAAATGTTGTATTTGCATCGACAGATACAGCTTTTGATCTATGTTGGCAAACTGAAGAGTAAAAACATCATTAAATTTGCCAATACATTTTGGGTTTATGAGACTATGAAACTTTTTATTTATTTATCTACCTTTTAAAAAAAAGAAAAATTAACTATGGCTGCTTTGCAATGAATTACTCTACAAAATGCTGGAACAAGATATTAAAGTATTATGGTAGAAATGTATAATGCTTTTGTAGACTCGAATATAAATGCCTGTCTTTAGTTTTCTCTATCTTCCCCTTTTCCCTAAATGGAGAAGACCTTTCTCTTGTGGGAGTTTATTTCTGTTTGCTTTGGCCCCAAAGATGTTATTCTTCACATTCTTCTGCAGTGTCTGAATGAAAAGAAGGAAAAGACAGATTCGTGATTACTTCTAAAACAACATAAAAAGGAGCCAAGAATATTCTAATTTCAAGACACATAATTGTTGATAAAAGTGTCGAAAATTGTGGGAGACAGTTTGATCCAAAAGATAGTATGCGATGAAACTATTGAGACGCACACAAACTTACTGAAACACCACCATTATTAAACAAGAAAAAAACGAAAAAGTAGTTGTTCTCATAAAAATCTTACCTGGAATCCTTAATCTTGGTGTGGAACCTGTGCATTTCTGGTACAGTAGTCCTGTATTGATTCATTCCTCCTCGTAATTTTCTGGAATTTAGTTTAGAAACAAGGTTATTATGTGATTGGTGATCTTTGTCATTGTGGATCTCCAATTCCTCGTAGTTTTGTTCTTCAGACGATAATGAAAGAAATGAGAGAATAAGAACAAGATTCAGCTCGCCAAGAAACAATTTTCTTGGTTTCTCTTCCTCCATATCCACTAATTGTTCTCCAACCCCAGATTCACCCTTTTTTTTTTTTCCACTAAAAATTAATATGTCGAACTAGAATAAATATTATACACTTTTAACCGTAGGAGAATGCCTTTTTATAATGTAAAAGTAACTGAGATTTGGGAACAATATGAGAAATAAAGGACAGTGATATATATAGGAATAGGAGCTAATATGTGGATTGTGGTGTCAGTTAATTTTCATTCACCTACCAATTTTTTTCAGTAACAATTTCTATATTTTAGGCAAATGTTTGGAGAAAATGGGTGGAACTTTATTGTGTGTGTGTGTGTGTGTTTAGTTTTATTTTATATTATTTGATCATGTAGGGAGCAATCACAGATATGATATATAGAAGAAAATGTCAAAAGTATCTCCTAATGTTTAAGGATAGCTTTGAAATAGTTTTTTAAATGTGTACTCAACAGTTTTGATTTCTTAAATATATATGTGCGTTAAATGGGTGGGTTGAGCTGAATATAGGGGTTAAAATAGGCCGAATTATTAAATAGACGGGTTATTGACTGTCGAAATGTTACTTGGGTTAAAATGGGTTGGGCTGAAATGGGCTAAATGCGGGTCATAATCCAACCCGCCAAACTAATTAAGTTTTAATTGCTTTATTTATTCTTTTATAATTTTATGATAACTTATAAAATTAATACTTTTATTTATTAC